>JAQIXX010000074.1:0-106089 GCA_034700605.1 Willowsia nigromaculata
CTTTGAGTACGCTCGCTCAGTAAGTAAATTGGTTTACCAGAATTCATATTGAGTCAACTGACTTGGAGTTAATATGAGGCAGATGGTTTGTGTTGCGTTGCTGATTGCAGCACAATAATGTTTCTTTGCTTTGGCGGTTTGTACTGCCTTCGTAGAATTGGGTACACGCATGCCTCACAATTTTCGATTCGTTATCGCAAAGAAATCGCACAGTTTCAAGGATGCACTTTTTCATCTCAGGGTTGGCGGTTGGGAAATTTCAATTTCGCTGGGAATTCGCAGAGTAATCGCAGAGTAAATCGCGCTCGCTCAAAATTCATGATACTCGCAGAGATATCGTTCAGCGATACATTGCGATTTGTTGTACGGGATACAACTTAAAAAGAAAGTATTAAGGCAACATCCTTCATTGGGTACGACATTAGGATGTATGACAAGGCCGACCAGAAAATAACACAAAAGTGAACAAGAAGGAGTCAGAGTAGTGTGGCGACAACATTCCGAAACTACTACACCAAAAGCAAGCAAGAAATTTTCTGTGAAGAGTCAGCTTTTTGGTTTCATCTCCTTCATATATCACTCTGCTTTGTCAGGCTTTATATTTATTCTGGATAGCATGTTTTGTTTGCAACACATAGATGCCTACCTACCTGCATGCATGCATTTGTAAACATAAGCATTTGTATATTTATGGGTATAAAATGTGAAGGAAGTGATGGTGCTATAAAGCTGCTCAGACTCTTTTCACTAATTTTTGCGGCATCTCCTTTTCCAAACAAGCACACTCAACTTTCGGAAAGAAAATGACCATCACCTACCACCACCACACCATTGCTACCACACACATGTAAAAAGCTGTTTTATTTCTCCCGCTGATATAGTAGTCACGGCATATTATGTGTGTCGAAACTAGTCTTTTTTGGTAATACATTTTACCTCCCTTTCCCTCTTTCTCTTTCTTTCCCTCTCTTCTCTTTACTTACTTATTACATGTTACTTACACTTAAGTAATTATCCTAAAATCGCTTGATGTAATAGTGCAAAACAAGAAGGAAAGAAAAAAGGAAAAGAAGAAAACCGTTTTTTCTTGCGCATTAGTTATTAGTGTTTTGTGGATGAGGGCGTAATGAGTCCTTTGCATGTCTTGCAGTACTTCCGCCATCTCTCTCTCTCTCTCCCGTGCTTTTAGTTACTACTTATTACTATACAAGTTAAGCAAGAATGAGGAAAAAAGGAAATCAAAAAGACGACCGTTTTTTTCCAAACCTAATAGAAGAACCAACATAATTTTCTCAGTGTATATCCCTTTTTACTAGATTTTTGTTCTTTCTAGTTTTCTTCTCTGTTGTGCTGTTGTACGTGCCACACGTCTCCGCATGGGGGAATCATTAAAAGCATTCCTAATTATCAGATGCATGTTTTCTCCTTTCTTTCTCCTTTTTCTTCACTCTTCTCTCCTTATGTTTTCACAATTTGTTACCGCTCCTTGTTGTGTGACTCTAAGCTGTTAATGTGACCTGAACTCATGCTGATGACGATGATGGTTCTTCTGGCTGCCTGACAAAGTACCTCTAATGTTATGCCTTGGCTTGTTGTGTAATAATAATAATAAGGGGAAAGGTGAAAAAGAGAAAAGGCTATT
Source organism: Willowsia nigromaculata (assembly GCA_034700605.1). NCBI lineage: Eukaryota > Metazoa > Arthropoda > Collembola > Entomobryomorpha > Entomobryidae > Willowsia > Willowsia nigromaculata. The sequence continues at coordinate 1,643 of JAQIXX010000074.1, forward strand.
AGCTTATATAATATATTTTTGGTAGAAAAAGTTGTATGCTAAAGAACACCTTGGGTAAGAGAAAAAATAGAACGACTCGGACAAACACAAGCAAACAACAATCAAACCTGCAACCCAAACAAACCACTTGAACAGCGAACAAGACAAGATTTTTTCTCTCTGACTAATTCGACGATACAGAAAGAATCCAGAGACACGAACCCATGTACTAATAGTAGTAGGAGAGGAGCAGTGTAAATGAATAAGTGTTTGCTTTTTTGTTGAGTAAAAATAGTAAAAGTTTTGCAAGAAGAAATACGGGTTTTCGGCATGTGTGTGTGCATGCTTTTCTTAGTACCGCCATGCTGTAGCCCAATTAACTTTTTTTTTCTCCATGGGCTTGCTCATTTTGCTGAAGAATATGTAATATCAGTCCAAGAGTAAGAGCGTAGGAAGCAGAAGAGAAGTAGGTTCTATTTTGTTAGTTAGACAAAAAAGCAGCAGGGCTTCTCAATTAGTTAGTCGACGGGCCTGACCAAGAGAAAATCAAGCCTTTTTTTAGTCTCGTTGTTGTTCTGCTTTCATTTTCACTGTAAGCTTTCTTTTATTTAACTAACTTTTGCTTCGTATACTTATGCATGTGTATATAAATATTATATTGAAGTTTTGCATGCAAGCAGCAGGTTTGAGAACAGCGGTGGCAGCAGCAGTGTGAATTATAGGCAAACCATGAATTATACATTTGGCCATTAGATGATTACAACATCTTCTCTAATAACTAGGCCCAAGGTCTGTGTGGCCAATCAGAGATGTAGAGGAGGAGTAGAGCGTGTAGTAGAAAGGGCAAATGTGTACATACATTTAAAATTATATGCAGAGAGGAAAGTAGACACTACTTCATAGGCGTAGTATTAATAGCTTACAGCTCTTCTAAGGATGAAATTATTTTTTAGGCTAAACTTGGAAAATTAACTCCTATCACACCAACCAAACTAGCACTCCACCTTTTCCCTTTTCATAATCATGTACATGCTTATTATTGTAGCAGATGAGCCTCTTTATTTTGCTGTGTTTGCAGAAAACTTGCAAATGGAAAGTGCTAGAAAAGCGAGAGAAAATGTTAAATGAGTTGAATAGGTAGTTTTTTTCTGGTATGGTTCGTTTGTACGTGCAGTGTTGGAAGACCTCCTGTTTTAATGGGAAGAGCCCACCTTCTCACTTCCTCTTTGCTTATTAGTCAATGTAGCTTCTCGTTAACTTTTTACCAGCTCTCTCTCCCTTTCCATCTCTCCTCCAGCAAATTTGAACTACAAGATTGCACGCTATCCTTGTGAATGATTCTGCTATAAGAATATTGAATAGCGTCACAAAATTCGAAGTCGAGTGTGTAGAGTAGCACTTAGTTGATTTTTTTCTTGTCTTCTGAATCTAAACTGGTACGTGAATCTGATCAAGATAGTGAGCAAGATTAGCAAGCCTGATGATGATCGCACACTGGATTGCATAGAAGGTATAGCTCCTTACATTTTTATGCAAAGAGGAAAGAATAATAGCCAGGTTAACAAAAGTTACTGGAGAACCTGAGCAAGGTACAGTGAACAGTCAAGGCAAAGGAGAAGGTTATATGGGAAAGCGAAAGAGAACAAGTTTGAACGAGATAGGAGGATACCATCATCAAGCGTATCTTCATCATCATTATCATCATCATCATGCGAAACCTAGGATTCCAATTAGCAAGCACGCGTATTATCTCTGCTTCTCTTTCCAGCATTTTTTCTACCCTTCTTTCTCTCTCACTTTTTTATTTTCTCGCTGCAGTGTGCTCTCCGTGGCTGGATAAAAATTTATACTTGAACTAATCCTTGTGTAACTTTACTTGATTCTCCGCTGCTTCTGCTCCTCTCTCCTTGATGAGAACGATGCTGGTTCTTCTGGTTCTAATTCTGGTTTGCTATTAAGCTCATCTGCTCACGGTCTTGATGATCAAGCTGATGATGATGATCATGATGGTGTTCTTCTTCTTTTTCTCTTAATTTTTTTACATACTTACTTTACTTTGTACACAGAGGTTTTTTCTGGCTAGATTATACAACTTAGTAGCTTTCTGCTCATTTCACGTCTCATGGGAGCTGGAACTATATAGAAGGAGCAGTATTCCCGACCCGACTCCCGTTTTTTCTACCCAGTTTACAATTTCTTCTTCCTTGAATACAGTACACTGAGCACAGTAAAAATATGGGCCACAAGCGTTAATTTCCTTCTAGCCATATTGAATTACCAAGTGGTAAATCTGATGAGAAAAACTCTCTCTGTGTTTTCCTCCCTCTGCTTACTTTTTTACTCATTCCCTATCTTTCTCTTAGCTCTACTCTGGAATGAGCAACTAGGCACGGGCTAAGAAAAAACTTGAGAAAAAATTAGATGTAAAAAAATCTGAGAATAACATATTATAAAGCTTTGCTTTCTACAGTGTGCTTGTTTGTGCATGTTATTCCACTCATTTACAGTGCCGGGTGCCCTTTTAGGCTGGCATTATGATCAAATAAGAGAATGGGTTGCAACACTGGATTATAATATGCACAGATATTCTTTTTGTGTTTTAGGGTGCTTGCCTCATGCGACTCGTACACCATCTTCATCGTCGTCGCCGGTTTGTAAAAAAAATCTGTAAAGAAGTGACACAAAAAATGTGAAGAACAGTTGCTACAAACACGGCACGGGCATCTAATTCATTTTCTTTTTAAAAAGAAGAGCGCTGGTGATGATGATAATGAGAAGACTGTTGTGGCGTTTTATTAAATGAGTAGGGTCGAAAGGGGAATTAGTATGCATAAAAAATTAATATGAGCTTATATATTATATACCGCGTGCTTGCTGGTGTGTATAATGTGTGAATACCTATGTGTATATTTAGTAGGGGAATTTATATAATAAATTCATTTATGAAAAGACTGTTATTATTATACAAAGAAAGGAGTTATTATTATTACGTAAATCGTCCTAATACATTAAGAGAGACAAAAAAAGCGGAACAAAAACTTTAGAAAAAGGAAGACGGTATGCCGGCGCATCACCTAACTGCCTGAATAGCGTTCGAGACGACATGGAAGCGGAATCTTTTATCTTTATAATTTTATGGAAGAAAGCGCTCCCTCATTCACATTCTTCTTCCTAATTTTTCCGGTGTAGTTGAGCAGATGAACAGTTGTTGAAGCAATTAAAAAATGTGGTGTTCACGGCCATCTGCCATTTAAGAAAAAACACCGACGGTATTATCTTTTAGCGTTCCGCGTCTTTTCTCTGTTATAATCGTCTTGAGCTATTTATTTATTACATGTGATTATGTGATGCGGGTGTTTGTGTGCATTGTATGGTGATTACTAACAGAAGAAAACAAGCTTAAGTAATCAAAATAAATGTGTGTCTTTCTGTGAACGTGTGTATGTGTGTGTGGAAGTATGTGAGTGAAGTGAATGGGTGAGTATATGTTTTATGGAGTGTGGTGTCGGCCTCGTCGTTTGCTGAGTCGTTTTGTTCATTCCTGTTGGCACCCAGCCCTCCAGAAATACAATACCTACGATACATTTTAGTATTAGAGAACTAATTCCCCTTGATGATGAAGCTTCTTGATCATATAAATTTATGTTTTCCTTGAGAGAAAATCACACCACTTTAGACCGGAAGTGTACATGATTCAGATTGAATGTTGTCAAGTCAAAAGTGTGAATGAACGAGTACTACAAGGGATTATAGGCATGCAAAAATTTCCAAGTCCATTCTAGTTGTATGACCAGATAGAGATAAACATGTAAGCCAGAGTTTAGACAGTTTGAAATATCATATTTAATCAGTTTCTTAAAAACAGAATGGTGTATTTTTCTGAAAATACTAGCTGGTCAAATTAATTGCAGGATAACGGTTTAGAAAGGTACGTAAATCGTACATAAGGCTTTTTGCCTCAGCTGTCTGTCTGCTATAGTCTTCTTCCCTCGTTCTCTTCTCTAATCTCCCAGCTTTCTATGGACATTGGAAAACAAGCTGGGAATTAGGGAATTTATTCAATTAACTGCTCCGATTCTGGAAGTATGAGTTCGAAAGAGAACCATATAAAGGAAAAAGAGCTCAAAAAGACCAAGTTTCTTAATGCACTAGTTTTATATTGCAAGGCACTGGCTTTACCTAAGTGATATTCAAATACTAGTCTAAGCACAGATATATATGTAGGTACATACATTTTCAATTTACGTGTTCAATTCTATTTGCTAGCACCAATAAAATGCTATAAACGTACATGTCTAAAGAGAACTATGTATATATTGAATCTGGACGATATTCTTTATATGAAAGTTCTTGCACCATTCGTTCACTTCTTGTCGTGGTGTTTTTGCTGGAACTGTTTTAATATGGAAAAAAATCTTTTCTTTCATCTCCACCCAGAAAGAATACCAGCTTTCAAGGCTTAACCAAACCAAAAAGATTTGTTTTTAATCGCAATGTGATCGTAATGTAATAGAGTAACGAGGATTTTATAGGATTTGTTACCAGTTTTTTCTTCCTTTTTTACAAAAAAGGATCGCTTGTCCATTTCCTATCTGTCTCCGTATGAATAAATTTTCTTTTTAACCAAACTAATGTGTACTTGTAGCTGGTTTTTATTGGTTTAATGATTGAAGATTTATAAAATAAAGACAAAAACGGTTATTTATTTTAGTGACCATTTGTTGTTGAATATTTTATTATATTTACACAAAGTATCTCCGCGATTTTAATTGTGACCATGTAAAGTATCACGTCCGGTTTGATACAATCAACAACAATTGGATTTTGATCTGATTGATACGAACCCTGCTTCGTTGTCATTTTTGAAAGTGAAGTTTCAAATAATATAATATGTAGTTCAAGGACAAGTTACTCAATAACTAAACTTGCCAAGGTTTCCCACTTTGTACAAGTAATGAAATATTCCATATAGGATGAATCTGCTACTCTCTTCTCCAACAACTATATTGAATATTTAAATTTTAAAGGGACAATAGGAAGTAGAAGCCAGCAGAAAAATATGATATTATTGAGTGTTGCGTTGTTGTCTACTGTTGATTCAGCATGTTCAAGTGAGCACAGTACTTTAAAAAAACGATGAAATGAGTGATGACGGGGAAAACTCGAAATAATGTCATCAGACAGGGCCTATCCTAACATATACTGGAATAAGGAACCATGAGTGGTGGGGGAAGTAGAAATACGGACTTTATGGATGAATCAACTGAAAAATTGTGTGACTCTCCTCATTGTTTTTTTCTGTCATTGTTGCTTTGATCCACACAAATTTAACGTAAAGCGGTAAAAATCCAATATATTTAAATATTTTTGTAATACAAAGAAAGACGTAAGTTGATGGTGTATTTTTAAAAACAAAAGTAGAACAGAAAGAGAGACGCATCCATTCATCTGGAATTTTTACCCGGATTGCTTACTAAACTTTATCAATATACTATATATTCTTTTTATTGTCTCTATGCGTGTCTCCCCTTTTTATACCAGGGAATTGTTTCCCATTCAAAGGGGGAGTTACTTCAATGATAAAAAACCAGCATAGCAATAGGAAAAACAAATAAAAATCCAAGACAAAAAATGCACACCACGTAGAAAAAAAATATCATGGTATAACTATGCAGTGGATTAGTTGTATATTGTCTATATGGCATGGTGAATCATCTTCCGAATAATAATGTATACAGTTTGGACCCTCAAATTAATACCGAGCAAATAAAATATACATATGTAAATTTGCTTTGATTTTCAGGGTATACCAGCTTTATGATGACGAATCGATGCAGCATTGCTATGAACCTTCCCTATTACTTACATTACTCATCAAAATTGAGATCGGGACGATATAGTTAGATCTCTAACAACTTGCAGAAGATACAGAAACATTAAACACGCAACTGAAAAGAATTAAAGGGACAAAATAAGATTCAACTTGCGCCGAGTCACAAATATGTCATTGCTGGCATTTTTGATTAGGTGATATAAATATTATGGATACGTGCTTGGTATTGAACGATAATCATCCTGCAAGGAATACAGCCAGTTCACCAGCATAAATAAGTACATTATACGACTGCCACCTTCCCATCCTCTCTTTCGCATCCATCCATTAAATTAATCCATCATTTGGCATCCCTCTGTCTTTACTTATTTTATATCTGATGCTAATGCTACTTTTAATGACCAATTTCACCAAATGGCAGCAGAGGTTAAAAATAGTAATTCAAAAACGACTTTGAATGCCTCTCTACACATCTTGCTCTAAAGCAAAAATCAAAACACTTAAAAATAAGTCATTTGGCTTGATATTTAAAATGTTTTCGAAAACCTCATTCGCAGTTTTTCCTATCTTTTCCACTAAAAAACTTTGTTAAGTGAATACAGATTTACACACCACAACGTCATGTCTCACAACCAAGTTTTTATCCTTCGCAAATTACTCGCTCAGACATTAAACATTTTTAATAGCATTATACGTACATTTAAAGTCAATCGATGATGAAGATAAGTAGGGGAAAGAGATTCAAAGTAGCACATATACTCATAGGACACACTTTTTAATGCGATGAAGAGAAATAAAGTGTAGCAGCAACTGTCGTCGCACGAGAATCATTATCCCACTACTAAAACTGATCAGCAGTAACAGAAGCAGGAGAAACAAGACAATTTTATCTTCAAGATGATGATGACGACGGAATGGTTGTTTGCATTGAAGCAAGAAAATGCCATTTTTGAGTACTCCCATCACATCACGAGAATTATTGGAGCTGCTGCATAAAACAGCGCATGTGAAGTGCAAGTGTTGGCAGTTAAAAAGGAAGTAGTTACGGGCTAAAATTAATGCTGATTATTATTATTACTTGTGAAATTTTGGAATGCATAGAGTAAAAAATATTGAATAGTGAGCAGCAAGACATGTGTCTAAAATTGTGTATAGCAAAAAAATTATCGAATCATTACTCCGTTCTACTTGCTTATTTAAGAGCTAGTTTGAAATTAAAGAATCTTCATTTTCCACCAAAAAACTAGTTGCACATATTTTTGGCAACTCTCGTCTACTTCGTGAGCTTAGGCAGAGTGCCTGTGTAAACATAAAAAAGGAGGAGGACGATGACGACAAAACGGACGACAGAGAAGAAGAGCTTATTTAGATATTGCATAATTTTTTGAGGATTTTTTGAAAAATTATCGTTAACGAACTAAAGAAGTTGACAAGAGCCAATGTGATACAAATACGCTTATATATTAGCAGTAAGATGCAAAAGTGAACCAATAAGTACAGTATCATCTCTACCAGTCGAGCATCCATACATTGTAATATACTGCTCATCATCATCAACTTTAGGAGAAAAATGCGCAGATGTTTTTAGTTGCATGAGTATGTGTGCAGTATTGAGATTCTCATGCTCATTTTCATCATCATCAAAAATAATGGTTGTTAGTTGAGTTGCAAGAGAGAGATCCGATCTAGTTTTTTGTTAATTTTCAGCCAAGAAAACAGGAAGAAGGAGAGATTACCTCATCTTTTGGGAAAATGAGTAAGAAGCAACAACATTCGCATTCTCATCCCATTAATTTCTCTCTCAATCCAATTCAATAAGCACGTTCTCTCATAATCAGTAAGAACACACGACGACTTCAAGAAGAGAACTAAAAAGTCTTCATGAGCACCCGAGAAAAGTGTAAACAAGAAAGTTTAAATAGATATAAAATTACATTTTCTTGGTACGAATATGTACATACATATTACACATTGACTACAATCCAGCTCAACATTTCCTTAATATTCATTGAAATCTCTCTAACGATGAAATGAAAAGGCGAAAAATAAGTGTAAAAACATCTTAAACACAATAATATACCTATCCATCAGTATACTATATAGTAAAAGTTACCTCAGCTGCTTAATATTAAACACTTACTCCCCACCACCACCGTTGACTTGACTTAACTGTTCACATGCACATGTTGTAGTTTTGTACATACTCGGATCCATGCGCGCGTTCTCTCTCTCTCGCTCATTTAGCTCGTTATATTACATATACGATGCATGTAAAAAAACGGCATATTAAAAGTAGTTAAAAATCTATTGAAGAAAGGCGAGAAGTACAGAGCAAAAAGGGAATATTGTTAAAAATAGAACATTTTTTGTTTGCAGAGGCAGAAAGACTCATTCAATTCAAACAAGAAGTAGAGGGACAGAAAATGAAGAAAAAATTATGACGATGGTTAGCATAAAGCTATAATCCATAAGTAAAGAAGAAAGACAGAAAAAAAGTAAATGAGAAAAGTGGAAGAGACGCGTGTTTAAAACTACGACTCTTCATCTTGTTTGCTAAAAAACATTTAAAAAGGCAAAACAAAAATCCATGCTCTTTATACTCAACTTTTTATACCTATAACACGACTCGAGAAGAATAATCAATGAGTTTATTATGAGACGAGTGTCGGGTGTACATACTTTTGTACCGAGAAATTGTGACGATTGCTTAATTTCATTCTTCAAGGCACAAATATAAGCAAAAATGACAGTCGCTAGATCTAACACGTTGTGCGCATAAAAAATTTAGCAGAGCAAAAACATGCTGCGTGATGGTTATGATAATGGTGACGATGACGAAAGTGTAATCACATCAGTTGAAAAGTAACAAGTAACTAGAATCATGGATATATTTGATCTGATGGTGAAAGAATTAGAAGAATAATCTTAAGAAACGGTAAATTAGACAAAAGTCAAGAGAGGAACGCACGTGTGTTTATTCTTCCTGTCCCATCGGTGGATGACGTCTACTCTGTTCCTACGCATAGAAAACTTTACCTTTTATTATCCTGTGTACTCCTTTAAGAATGTGCCCGAGCAGTTAATATATAGCCAAAGTTGTGCTTTTTTATTTGAGATTCACTTAAGTTGTGTGTAAATTCGGAAAATGGGAAGCGCTTGTGTGTGATGTTATTATTATGATTGTCTCAAGAGAAATTGGTTTACGATTTAGACTAGCTTTCTGAGATTTATTGCTCCCAAGCCCTCCACATTTTATTCAAGATCTTTGGCCAAATTACTTGGGAAAATAGAGCCACACAGTCATAACAGGAATGAGAAAGTTATCAGTATTAGGCGTATGTGAGTGTTTACTTTCAGCGTTTTAACCTGCTATCTTCTGGATCTTCGGTCTCTTTTTTTCTGAAAAATATATATTTAATGATAAACATTTCTTGTAATATTTATGATTGCAGTCAACTGAGATAATGCATTGGGCTGCTATGATCATGGTATTAAAGGCGATGGATGCATCTTTCTGAAGAGGACGCGACTACATTTGAGGTACATGCACTCCAACCTCCAACTATAAGATAAGAAAGCCGGTTACAGATCCCGTCGAAATAAAAGGTTAAGAATTCCCAATAGACAAAATTTTTTGGCAAAGTTGCATGGCTGAGCTGTAGAAAGATAGATAAACATGTAGAAGCCAAAATTATGCATAAAATGATTTTCTTAATAATTCATGGTTTTACTGATGCGCATCAAAATACGTAGAAACTACTGATAATGTATTAATGAATTCGCCACAGTGTTGTACTCCGCTTACGTCTTAAATTCGCAATAATAATTTTTCAGAACATTCAACAAAAAATTCTTAAATCAATTTAAATTTATGCTTTCCTAATTATAATAGCAAATTAGATTGCATTAGTTAGTTAAGCAGAATTATATTTACATGCATCATGCATTGAATATCTTATGTACAATTGGTAGTTTTCCTTTGCTCAAATTCAAGGGCAAACTTCTATTCATGCATTAAACATTTCCGTGCCAAACGCATCCCGACCCTTGCATTTCCTGGATAAATATTTTCTATAAGCAAGCAATAAAAGAACAAAATACGTTTGCAGCTTCTTCAGCTCAACAAATGCAACAGTTCAGTTTCTCGTATAGTGAACTAAATTGCCACTTTTTTCTCTATATACTTATAATGGAAGTCGTTACATGGATTGAATGTTGTTGGCTAAAACGTGGACTGATCGTGATCCTGAAAAGAGACTCTTTCTTGCCTTTTTTGTTTGTGTTACTCCATTTGTGCTTCTGCAGTTGTTGTTCCGCCAACGACTTTGTGCTCTGGTAAACTACTGACCACACTAGTGAACCATCCCGTAGTCACCAGTCACCATTTTACTCTTTATGATAGAAAAGAATGGGGTACCAAAAACCTATATTGCAATAAACCCTATCCACATAAGAAATATAGCTCATATGTTACTATTTTTCTCATTCGTATCAATCTTGTGAAAATCCCCATCCTTTGTTGCAACGGTAGTATCATTATACCATTATACAACTTTTAACATTCCAGTTCATACGAGTGCACAGTGGAAAGGACCAATACAAATAAAACTGCACTGCATTGCAAGGGATTCGAATTGCATCATAAATATGTGCGTTCTGCACAAACAGGTACATAATATCTTTCGTTTACTGCATAATGCAGTCCCAAAAAATGGCACAAAAGTGAACTTGTGAAAACCGAGGTCTGCATGCACTTCTCAGTAGCACTTTTTATGTTGGTTGGCAGATAAAGGAGAAAGTCAAAGCTCTAGAACAAGCAAACACTTTATCTTATCCTTCGTCTTTTTGAGAAAAGGAGAAAAAACTAAACGCGAGCAATCGTCTGAATCCTATTTCTCTTTTCTGTGGTCTGGTTACCACACAAAACGCAAACATAAAACAAGTGGCTTCCTTTCACTCGCATATACCATTCATATAGGCGTAACCGCCTACAACGATGTATGGTATATTTTATTTACTCTAGCAGCTTATACTATAAGGACAAGGACATTTCTACGCACAAATATTTTATCTCTTTTTGCTGCTCTTTTTGGACACACACACGGGCCTTTTCAAAAGAGATTATATATTAGGAGCGCGTATGTGTACATAGTCCGAGAAGAGGGAGCATTGCCTCTTTCATTGAGAAAGTAGATTGGTTTGTTTATTGATCCCCTTATCCTTCTTATCTTCTTAGTTATACGATGATACTTGCACAACATTCAAGCGGCTGTTGACCACAGTCACAAAGAAATAAGATTCTTATTGGAGATAATGCGATATCGCTAGTCAAAACTATGTATATGCCAAACTCTCACATGAAATCTATCCAGTACCTATCAGATGATAATAATAATAATAAAACATCAGCTTTAATTAGATTTTCAGAACATGGAGCTGCAATAATTAATGTTTACTTTTTTTCTATCATTTTTCGTTCTTTCTGGGTGGTGTGAGGAATATTTTTATGGCTTTTGCTGCACTTTGCTGTCTCACACATATATGTGCATACTTACAATCTGCTCTTGTTAATAACCAACAATAATGAATGTTACCGCCAATGATTGACGATATATATGCATGCTCGCTCCCTGTCTGCCTGTTCTTTCCGGTCTTGCCGTTAATCAACATGAATCTAGAAAAAAATGACAAAAAAGTGAAAATAAAAGTGACAGGGAGATATATAGGTATACAGGCAGAAAACCTGCATAGCCTACTATACATATTTGGGTAATACCAGCTTATTATATAAGTGAACAGAGCAAAATACGTTCTCACTTGTTTCTCCAGTCATCGTCATTCCCATTTTCTTATCTCTTTTACTTAGTTAGTGATGTGTCGTGTTTTTTCGTACTTTTATCAAGTCATAATTGGTCCATGTATGAGTAATTTAATATCAAAAGCTTATACCAGAGAGCTGCTAAAGCACACATGTATTTTTGATATCTACACAACGTTAGTACACAATGTCCACTGCTGCTTCTTCCAATCAAGGAAAGAAGGAAAATGAACAACATGCATCGTCGTCATCATCCTCATCACATCGTCAGAAAACAACATCAAACAAAGCATAGGAACAGATAGCAGAAAAGTTCGTAATTCACCCACACTCACTCAGGCAAACATTTTAGTTAGTATTTTCTTCCTCCTTCTTTACTAATATACTAATATGCTATCATCATCACGAACCTTTGCAGGATATAATATCCCTTCTGTCTCTTTCCTCTTCTTGTTAATGACTAATGGAAAATGGCAAAAATTGCACTATGCCCTATGATGCATATACCCGTTGAAGATAAAGTTATAAGGTTTCCTTTCATTAATACCGAGATATATCTCTACACCAACACCACCCCATCCTCCATCTTTCTCCTGGTTTCGTCCTTCTTCGTCTTGACTCATTTTCTTTCTTTTTTTATTCTCCAACTCAACTCTGCTTATCTTCATTAGCGCAAACACTGCTACTCAGCTCATATCTTATGATGTGTGTATGAGTAAAAAGGGAAAATTCATCGGCATAATTTATGATATGTTGCTTTTGCTGCTACTTAGGCTCCTCCTAAAACTCATAATAAGATGAGAAAAAAGAAGGGCAAGTGACTGAGTGAGGAGAGAACAAAAATGCACTAATAATAATAAAGTATATTAATAAGTATGTACATAAGAAAATGTGTGCCTTTACACCAAAATAATAGCATGTTTTTTTATTGATTCTGGTAAACTTCATATTCTGCTTTTTCTTGCCGAAGGAAGGAAAAATGTATATTAAGACTTTCTCCCTGTACTGTGTGTTTCTTTGGCTGGTGCCGAAAAGAGAAAAGGAGAATTCATTAAAACGAACAATGCAATACGAAGATGATGACGATGATGATGCCTTTTAATAGTCTGTAGTCAGTCATATACATATAATGAAAGTTAAGTTTAGTAGTAATGTCGAATATTATGACTAAGATGAGATGACTACCTTTTTTATACTTCAGCTCAGCATTGGCACAGGCAGTAGCAATATAGCTAGAAGCCATCAAAACATAAAGCATAACTTTTTCTGGGAGAAGTGGAAAGAAGAAAAGAAAAGCTTTGCTTTTTTACTCTTATTTCTTGTTCGCCCTTCTTACTCGCTCACACTCTCACTTCTCTCTCTCTCTGATAAGTTTGGCACCAAATAAATACTTACGACAAGCCAAGTCAAGAAGACTACAATACACGATGGGATGATGATGTGGATGGTCAGACAAAGTTAATGTGAGCTGGAGTAAGAAAAAGAAGAAGAAAATGAGCAGAGAAGTGCATGTTAAGAATATACGTTGACGAGAGGGAGAGAGAGGAAAGATATGAATAAAGTATTATTAATACGCACTCATTTCTTAAGAGAGACTGGGAGAGAATAGGAAGGAGGAGAAAATGAAGAAAAAAGTGAAAGCAAAAATGCTCATATCCTTCCTTTTCTCTCTCTGTCTACGCTGAGCATTTTTTTCATCTAAAAAACTTAATGAATAAAGCTTCCAGGGAAGAGCCATCATCATCAACATGGTATGGTCGTCATCGTTGAGAAAGTAGAAGTGATGAGAGTCATCAAAAAGAGCTCATTTCTGCTGCTTCTGCTCCTGGCTCTCATCACGATGATTTTTCTCCTGGTGGTGGTGGTGGGTGATGAAGATGAGTCTTTCTTTTACGTGGTCCGCCGAAAAATAGCTGATGATGATACTACTGCTGTCAGGTTGCTTTGGGTTTTTATGTGAGAGGGATATGCATGTGCAAAGCTACGTAGGCTGTTAAATAGACGATATTAACAGGAGGAGTGAGAGTGGTGATAGTTGTAAAAAGATAGTTTAACCTCCAGCTATATTATTAGATGACCAAAGAAGGAGGAAAGACGATGAGGATGATTTTGCTGGTGATGGTCAGTCACTCACCCTTGCATTCGTGTAAAGAGGAAAGCAGCAGTATCACAGCAGCGGTAAAAAGGACGAAAACACAAGGAGTATATAGTTTTCCAACCAACAACGTTACAAGGGAAGTTTTTAGTTGTCAAGAAAAACTAGTAATGACTTTTCTCCCCTTTTAAGTTTCTTATGATTTTCTTTCTCTCTCTCTCTTCTGATCCAGGCGGCATTATTGTCTGGTCATTTTCATTTTCAGGTCATAAACTTTACAGAATTGAGAAAAGATTAAATTTGGCTTTACTAATTCTGATCTGGATCCAAGTAGTATCACATTTAATAAAACCCATACACATTCATAGTTTTAGAACGCTGTTTAAGGTAGTATATCTGTAGATTTCTCATAAATCATTCAAAGTCTTTTCCAATTTCAATATTCCTGGATAGGTACCATTAATTATCCCCCTTATAATCACAGCATTCCCCTCAAAAATATGAAAAATTATGGTTTCGACTTTTTATTCTTTTTTTGTAACCCTCATCGTGTAGTAGAAATGCTGTTGGTAGGAATTGCTGCATTGTTATATTGCACTTTAATATTCCCAAAGGGAAAGCAAAACATGATAAAATGTCATGAAGAGCTCCAAAATGGACTAATTCATTACTGCAATCCAAAATACGTATAAAAAAGAGGATAAAATCGTTAAACAAAACAAAGAATAGCAATAAATGGTAGTAGGCAGAATAATAATTGTGAGTGTTACGTTTGCAGGTTTCGCGTGACTGATTATAACCGCACACAAAACACATACATACATTTTACTCATTTCTCAAAATGTGATATGCGGACATATGTAACTAAGATAATAGCCAAACTTCCAAAAGACTGTCCAACACCAAAAGTACACGTATCTAATGAACATGGGACAGGGAAAGAATCAGAACAAAACCATTAACTAATATCGTGTTTTGTACACTGTACTTAAAATGTACACACAAGCATGCATACCTCATTCATTTTCATTTGGGTAAAAATATTTAGTTTTACTTCGACCTGCTGTTATGTTATTGTTACCAAATATATTATATACGGCATTATGTGATAAGCACTTTGTGGAAGAGTGAACATATCAGGGAAAAAGGAAACCAGCCCATTAGATTTACTACCGTTTTGTTTTGTAAGAGTAAGAGCCGCTGATGATGATTACAGTTGAATTGATGGCGATGACGATGGAATGAGGTAATGTATGTTGTGCATGTACTTTACCTAAAACGTAAACAACAATACTTTTCCCCCGTTTTCTTCTCGTGTGAGTTGGGTATGCATGCAACCAAAAGTTATCGGCTTGTTCCCTTTTTCCCAAAAAAATAATAATTTCCCATTGTTCTTATTCCTCTTTATGCATGCACTGGTTCGTTATGTATTGTTAGCCTAATTAAATTCTGCTATTTTTTGCATCGCATTACACATTAGCCGTTCACTCACTCAAGTATCACAAGGACATATGCATGCATTATTTTGTACTTGTGGACTCCTCTAGGACATTTTGAATGAGAGGAGGAAATTATCACCGAATGATTGATTTCGATTTATAGCCAGGGAACAGAGGCAACCCTGCTGAATAATTGATGGGAACCGATGGATTGATTGGAATTAGGTATTGCATGATTTTCCATTGAGCATTATAATGAACGAGGACAATACACACATACCCTTTTTACCTCCCCATTTTTTGCTGCTGCTGCTGCTGCCTCTCTGCAACAACAGCACGCTTTGGGATTTATGACTGCCATAGTTCGTTCGACGAGGCTGACATGCATAACAAAAAATATCAGCAGAAGGAGCCATTAACTTACTTGCTTTCCACCAAAATGAGTAAAGGAATACTCCACTTGGCTTTGCACCACACTCAACATCGACAATTTTTTGCTTGCTTAAGCAAGACTTGTAAAGATAAAACCTATTTTTATTTTGCTGCTGCTTGCAACTGTATTAACTGTATGTGCGTACAGCATTAATTGCTTTTTTGGCTATGACTACTATACTCCTAACATAACACATGCCCATTAAAAGTTGTAATCTTGTCATCTTCCATACTTACGTGAATAGTAATACAGATACTGGGAGAAGCAGAGAGGCGACATATGAATATTATAGCTTTGTCTTGTTCATGCTCGCTCTTCTACAAGCACCGCTTTGTCCTTGCGTTTAGTGGTGGGGTTATTAAGTGCATGCATGTTCCAATGTACCCAAAATATAATGAAAATAATAAATGTAATAAACTATCAAAACGCATCACAGACTCGCAGACTGTTGTCTCTACCAAACTGACAGTGCTTAGCTTTCTTTTCGGAATGATACAAAGAAAAAATAAATATGACAATTCATGTCCATTTACTTAGGCTTTCATTTATATTATTTTTCTGATGATGATAAATTCCAACATTTTGTCCAGTTCTTTTTTCAGGAAGGCTGAGCAGCATTTGGCTTTTCTCGTGTTTAATTGCTACTTTTATTGTTGTCACGTCATGTTTGCATAGATTTTTTGCGGCTACCAAAGATATGCTGTAATGGCTTAGCGATTGCGTTCGGGAGAAGACTCCCCTTAGTCCTCTATCTATATAATACTATTGAGGTTAGACCATAGTACTATGAACGAAACAAATAATGCAGTTCAAAGCCCCGACTCTATTTTTCCTGTATAAAAGCTTACGTTTGTGACGATTAGGGCGATTTAACTGGGTAATTTTAATTGAGTTTAAACTTAAATTATAAAAAAATATTAAATGCACATGTAGTGTTTGGAATGTATTTTGCGGTGGTAGAAAGTGATAAATATAAAACTAAAACGGATATCTAATACACACATGATGATTTGAACATAATGCATTTAAAAATGGGGAAAAATAGAAGACACGGACACAAGAACCTGTCTGTATAAAATGAGTGGCAGCAGCAACAGCAAGGCAGTCAGGGTGAAACTGAAAAAAATCGATAAGTGCACCGTCTCGCGTGGTATAACGGTCCCATAGTGCATAACATACGTACATGTGTGTTTACAATGCGTATTCCGAGAAGGAGCACTACTACGAGTTGTATGTGTATGAAACGGAGCACATGTAAAAGAGAGAAAAAAAGATGAAAGAGCTGTGAGAACAGCACGCAGTTTTTCTTTTCCATTTTTACCAGAAAGTACGGAGACACGACAGCAAGAACTCTTACACAAGAGCATAGCAGAAGTAAAGGAGAAAAGAACGGGAGAGAAGAAGAATAAATGTGGAATGATGAGAAGGGTCCGATGACAAAAGAGTGCCAGTGTTTCATCGCTGCACTGGTGTGGTGGGTGTGAAACCGTATACTGTGTATATACATATATTGGAGGAAAGTAGTAGTAATCGTACTGGGATACAATGTGTAATATGTATAGATATAATACAAAAAATATAACAATACTCCATGCAATACCTTTTGTTCATTATCATCGTCGTGCACCGAACAAAATCAATGCATGCCATTCTATCTTATGTGCTTCCTCTTCATCTTTTGAGCTTGATCAGCAAAAGCAATGTACGGAGCTTACTCGTTGTTGGCGGTATCGTCTCTTCTGTTTTACTTGCCTTTTACTCTTTATGGTTCGGAAAGTGAGATTTTTCTATTTTCTCTGACGAAAGATTGACTAAAAGGAATGAACAACTTCATTATGCCAAATGGATATATGCGTATTTCACGCGTATGATAGCATATACGGATTAAACACGGTTACAGTATGCACTGCATGGTTTATGGTGACATTGAAGTAAAAAATTTACAAACTTCATACTGCCATTCGAAAGGAATAGATACATAATACATATTTGCATTCGACTATTTCCTATAAGCAATGTCTACATACACTTAGACCTCTCACCATCAAAACACCCGTCAACACCAACTCCTCTACCAAAATACGTGAGTGTCAGTTTGTCTGTCAATCATCATGAAAAGTGTAACACGTGAAGTCAATGTTGTGCAAACATACCACGCTCACGTAAGAAAAATACCTGCGCAATATATTTTGCCTTTCACTCAGACTGTTTTAACGATCTTAATATACGAATAATATACAAGCAATACCACACTTTAAAAGAAAAAAAAAACGCTCCGTATTTTTTCTTTTGTATTTATTATAATATTGATTATTTTTTAGATAGCACAGTCATATATTATGATAATTGATAATGCAAGTGAAAATTTAATTGAGCTTTAATTTTACCAAGTTATTGCAAATATTTGGGTATTCGGTGGTTTTTGAATATTATTAGTGCAAACCAAGCATGTGCATAGCAATTTAAATGAGTGTTCTTGATACAATATTTCAGCACCTACCCATTTTAATGATGACGATGATGACGGTGGTGCTAAAAAGTAAAGTGAGAAACTAGTGTGTGTAAAGCCTTCTTTCATTAACATGATTCGCTCAACCTCTTTTACTTGAGCAAACAGCGAACCAACCAACCAAGTCAGTCAGTTCACTGGCGCATACTGGTCATTATCATCGTCATCAAGAGCCACACACCGATTGTTACAACAGCCAAACTCACATGCATAGTTAATACACATTTGCAAAGACGATGAAGAATATTTTATAAGCATATATACATACCTAGTCATTCATTTAATTTCAACTCAAGTTTTACAAGGATTGGTGCAAATACATAGACTGCTGGAGAGCAAAATTATGCTGGCTTAGCTGAAAGGGAAATGGGCTGTGGGTGTGTGTGACTGGCTGTGAGGAAGCAAAAAGTTTAATACATTGTGTGTGTGTACTGCGCACAGTTTAATATGCATGCATATTCTTGAGTCAAGAGAGAGAGAGAGGAGTAAATGAGTGAATAAATGAGCACAATGCCTACATGCATAAAAGTAATATGGTGCCAATGAGAAGAATGAATGGTGAGGGTTCTTTTGCTGATTGAAACGACTTGCCTTTTCTTTTCTGCTCTCCTGCTGCTACTCGGCTCTAGTTTTACTCTCTCTCTCTCTCTCTCTCTTTCCACCTAATATGCATATTCTTGTGTGGCTCTTGCATGCGAGTCTGAGTACGCAGTGAATGTAAAACACACACCACAGGAACATTCGCCATTATTCGTTTGTTGTTTGAGTGAATGAGTGTCGCCTCTCATATCCGGCACTAATTAAAATAGGCGGTCCACACCCACCACCACCAGAACCAACACCAGTATAGCAAGCAAGCAGAAAGCTCTCTCAAGTCTCAAGTGAAATGAACGAATGAGCGAAGCAAAAAGCCTTTTCATACTCTTCTCCGAGAGAAGAGCTCCACGCAGGAAACTTTCCTTTTGTTTCTACCATGCCCCGCGAATCACACTTCTTGTGTTTTATGCTCCACGCATATATATACCACTTTCCATGATGCTAGTATTATAAGGTGTTCCGTGGATCGTCCTCTTTTCTCTTAGCCCGTCTTTTTAATTACGCGCACCTAATCTCCTTCCTAATCCAACCGAATCACGCTAAATGAAATGACGAACAATCCTCTTCCACCAACATCACTTTTAGCACAACACGCGTTCATATAATGTGTAATGTTACCATCTACACTATGCTCTCTATATCATGTAATTTTGTCACCATATCCGCGGAATTAGATTGTTGCTTTTACAACACAACTTTTCTCCTTCTTTCTTCTTACTAGTACGGCGGCAGCAGCGTGCACTTTTTCTTGTGGTAATGATGATGACGATGTAAAAGCTATATACCTCCATTCCTATAAGCATGAGGGCTCCAGTTTTAGCCGACGATATTGTGATATGGCACTTCCAAAGAGATATATTCCCGACGCTATCATGCTCAACCTTTAAGATTTTGTCCTGATTAATTCCCTTTCTCTCTTGTGCCAGTTGTGCCAAGCCTTGTGTGGTTTGGAATGTCGTTATATGGCAACTGCATTCTATAAGCTCCATGTACATCCACATAATATTCCTCTTCTTACCTTTGTGTTATATCACTACTACTGCAGATATTCCTGCTGTTCGGCTTTAGTTTATTTCTTGCTTCGGGATATAATACAAGTTGTTAATGACACAAACGTGCCCAAACTCTACTCATACAACTTTTGCCGTAGTAGGAGAAAAAGGAAGAGAAAAGAAATCAATGTCCGCAGTAAAGTCAACAACAGTATCATCATCGCTCTCTTGCCTTTATTACTCGAGTCAGTGCTTAGTCAGTGTATTTTCACAATTATGATTCATGATGGAAAAGTTTTTTCTTCTTCCCCTGCCACGATAAAATATACAGTGTCATATCAAAAGCCCCTATAGCACTACATATTACACTTTTATACACTAACTTTACTTTCTTTTAGCCTCAGCGTTAATGCATAAATCCTCACCCAGGAGTAAATGATGTACATACCAACCAACACCGACACAAGCAACTATACCGGCAGGAAGCCATATAATCAATGAACCCAAATATTTGTCACACGCAAAAATATATCCCCGTCTTAGGTAGATTCATCAGTCAAGCCGGTTTTGCAAAACCTTAAAACAATATTTTGTCTCCTGCTTTCAACATAACAATTTGCGCATTTATTGTAATATCCGTGCCCAAAATTGGTAAGAAATATCGCAATGTCAAAGCTTCAATCACCTATTAATATGAAGTAGATAACTCTTCATTTATTATATGTATATAAAGCCCAAAATGTATAATTGATAAATAAAATAGTAAGCTGTGAAGCATGCATGAGAGTACAGATTGCAGAGAAATTTTGAAGGTTTGGGACCAGTGAATAAATCTGTTATACATAATATGCTCAACTCATATGCTCGTAATACTCTTCACTTTCTACGCCAGTGACAGCTCACAACAACAGTACCAGCAACAAAGCTTATGGTGAGAATCTCAACTTTACAAGACAATGAAGTAATCTCGACAAAAAAAAGGAAAGATTTTTCTTTGCTTTTTTTTCTGTAAAGACTGCTTGTTTATAAAAAACGTACTCATTTGCTTGTTCGCATAATACCATCCTTATGCAACCATATCCCTGAACATTTGAACACTCTCTGTTTGTTTCTCCCTCTTCATGATACTTTTTAGGGAGCTATTTGTACCAAGAAGCTGCTGGTCTGGTTTTACGAAAAATGAGTCTAAGTAGTGAACAAAGCTTGCTTAATTACCCAAAGCACGAAAAAAACCTCGAGAGTTGAGTGCTTTACATTTGACTCCCTCACTCAACTCTCTCGCCTTCACTTTCTATTCCAGCAAGCATAATATACAGTGTATGCCCATCATGTATATAGGTACCTCTATATTTCCACCCTCGCAAATGAGTAGAAATATAGCGTGAGCCTTGTGTAGCAAGCAGAAAAAATAGGAAATAGGATATGCTAGAGAAAAAAAACGCTCTTCATTTTTATGTATAAAAATACATACATTTACACATATAACGTGCATTTTAGGGAGAACGGTGAAGTGCTGATGATGGCATGAGATTAAAATGGGAAGAGGATTTTCTTCTTCCCTGGTTCATTTAAAGAGAGAGGTTTTATTTGCTATGTACGCACATACATACGTACACGAGGAAGGAGAGCAGAGCACACTCGCTCACACAACAACTGCCACTTCATACACAACCATTCATCTATCTATCTATCTATAGCGATCCATCCATGTATACTACTCCTACACATTTTCAACCAAGAAAAAATGAAGTATTTAAGTTTTGTAGAGTAGCAGAAGGAATTCCTCTTATATATCTTCGTTGAAAATACTCTTATGTGGATTGAATGGAAACCACTAACGTTTTACCATCATCAATGAGCGAACCACTTGTCTTTTAATGCATATCAGTCTTGAATGATCAGCGAAGCCATAAGCTTATAAAAATATGTAGAAATATAGTTTTTGTGATGTATGCATCTATCCACTAAGGCTTATAAAAGTAGAACTAGTATTATGCTTATAGATGTCTACCCGGGTACAATTTTTTCTCGTTCACTCACCATTCCTTTTTTGATTGGTGATGATCACTTGAGAAGGATGATAGGAGATCAGGGAGCTACCACGTTACGTTGTTGAGTATTAAGGAAAAACAACTGGAATTAATACAGCACACACATAGCAAATAACAGTCACATTTCATTATATTCGTTGTTGGGATAAAGTCATCACCTCTTCATTCCAGCAGCAGTGCTTAAAATACTTATAATAGTGGATATCTCCAGGCTTCCATCACATGACGTAATATTCATTTTTCCGACAAGCTACTTCCTATCAGCTTCATCTCGATTATCATCATCAAATAAAATGTCTTCTCAACCACAGAGAAATTAAATAGTCGGCTCTTACTTTCCCTAATTTCCCTTCTCTCTAGTTTGGCTACCACGAGATTTTTTTTTCTTATCTGTTCAATCTCGCAAGTAATAATCGACTTTTGACAAATTAGTTTATAAAGTCTAGAAAACCTTCTAAAAGTGGATTAGAAATCTGATGAACAAGATGCTGATCAAGACGGTAAGAAAGAAGCGTGAGTAACTCCCGTTCCATTTCTAAAAGTCACTTAATTTCCTTTCGGTTTTACAAATAATTTTTTTCTTCTCTCC
This sequence comes from Willowsia nigromaculata, assembly GCA_034700605.1. Lineage (NCBI taxonomy): Eukaryota > Metazoa > Arthropoda > Collembola > Entomobryomorpha > Entomobryidae > Willowsia > Willowsia nigromaculata. The sequence continues at coordinate 23,978 of JAQIXX010000074.1, forward strand.
AGAGAAAGATTTTTCTCCTTTTTTCTGTGTGAATTCATCCTCTTTCTTTCTACCTTATTTCATTTCCTAATCTTGAGATCTAGCTATGCATATTTATATCCATGTTTAATTTACCAAATGGGATTTTATCCATCTACTTCTTCTCTCTGTTTTAGTTACTTTCCTTTTCTCGTCTTTTCTCTTACACGCCAAGGCATCTCTACATTAAAAACGGAGAAAGTCAGGAAGAGAAAGAAGAAAACCAACAAAAAGCAAAAAATATTATTTATTATTCCTCTGATGCTTCTTCTTCTTCATCCCATAATTTTTTCTATGAAATGAACAAACAAATAATAATAAAAAGAAAGAAAAAGGGAGAAAGGAACCCACCCACTTCTTCCATTAATGTAACCGCATGCACACAAACACACATCAGAGTTCATAATGTGCATCCTGCAATGCTACATTATTTACTTTGTACGCGTTTAATGCATAAACTAGGCTTGGTTACATCATACATGGCGATATATAGTAAGCACAACCATCTTCCTGATGGCTTTTTGTAGAGACAATCAATTCACTTCTGAATGGAAAAAAGCTAAAGGAGAAAATTATGAGGAAACCCTAACTTATGCGACCGCACACAATACAGTTTTTTCTTCTATTTTCAGCATGCTTCTTCTTAAATATGCTTGTATGCTCCCCATATACAAAATTATACTTATGCCTCTTGTGTGTGTTGGAAGGAAGCGACATTATTTGATTAGATATTTTAATCATGATCGTGAATTCGCTTGTGAGATATTTTGCTTTCGCTTAAACTTGAGTTTCTTTGAATCAAATTGTATGTGGAAACGAGGTACATTTTTGTCGTATTTACTTTTCCTCCCAAAATCAGCCAACTCATTAATTCTTTGTGCAATTCGGTGTGTTTACTTTTCCATTATTTTTATATAATTCTCTAAAAACAGCTCTTCTGTAATGGCTTCCCTAAATTTAGAATCTTTTATTATATTTACCTCGATAAGAAACTTCTTTTCTATATTTTTGTTTTCCTTTAGTAAATGAATAAAAGGTACAAGTGGCAGCAAAGCGGATATTTAACTAGACTTGGAATTTACGCCCACGACGCATACCCAACAACACCGTCAGCCAACGCATTTAATCCAAATAAAATGCACACAAAAATTATGATGTAAAAACGGTAAATGGGAGTAAAAGAAGGAAAAAAGTTCATCATTACCGATCCACGAACTTAGTAGTGGAAGCCATATATATAATTTACCTATTATGTGTGAGTGAAGCACCAAGAAAGTATAAAAATATTGCTTACTCATGACCGCGTATGTATATATGCGTACCAGTGTACATATCTTTTCTCTATTTATTATCCCTCGATGCTTTTAAGATGAAATCAAAATCACACCTACCATAAAAGGCGTATTTCATGGTTGACTTTTCTGTTTGATGTTGGCAGTTGGTGTTTAGCTTAGAGCTGTATGCAGGGTCTGGTATGGAGTATGAGCGTGCGTACCTATGTAATGTGTTAAAGAAAGAATGTTATGGTAAGTGTGAAAATTATTATTGCGTGAGCATGTATGACCTTTTTTATGTTTGATTGGCACAAGAGAGAATATCGTGCAATATTACGACCAATATTACATGTACAGTTCACTTCTTTCGATTTATTTTATCGATTTTTACGATTTTTGTTGTCCATATGAAGTATGGTAAGTTCAGGTTTTTCTTTTTGCTCCTTCTTTTTCGTAGACCTTTTATCAAATGCCGAAATGAAGTAAGAACAGCTTAATTAATCAATCAATGCTTTTACTAGTTAAATATGTATTGCTAATTCAAAAAGTTTTTTGGCTAACCGAATAGATGTCAGTATGTGCCTTTCATGTTCCATAATACATAGGACAGCAAAAATACATATAAAAATATGGAAATCGACTTACCTTTTATATCATTGGTTTGACTGGTTTTATTAACTTCAACTATTTCAATGGAAAGGTCAACAATTTACGATTGTCACCAACTTTGCGTCCGAAAGTTTACAAGTGTTTAGCTGCACAAAATATTCATACTGATAAATATTCACTGCTTAGATTTATCCCATCCAAAGAACCTTACACGAAACTCAAACTAATCTTGATTAATCCCCGTTTACAGTAAAGTGTTGAATCTTTTCTTCATGTGGGTTTTATTCCGTCGTCACAGCACAGTCACTACGTATGGATCTGCAATAAAAACCACATTCATAATAAACCTTTTACTTAGACATTAAAAGTTGCGATATTGCATTGTAATCAATTCTCTCGCTAAAGTTGTTCATTCAGGGGTAAAATTTCTGATAATCAAGTTCAACAAAAGACAAAACAGACAAATAAAAAACATCCCTTTGTTTCTGATGTTTGTATCCACATAAAAATGTACGCAGTTATACAAGCAAAAGAAAGGCATATCAGATAGACAAGATCGAAAACCACGTGAAATATGACATATGAAGAATCCATGTCGCCCTGCAAATGTCACGCCATAGCCTTCAGATTAACCTTTACAAATTTCAAAGGGATTTTCTTGGTTTTCCCTTCTATTTCTACAACTATTACACATTTGTAGCAGTTAACTCTTGAAACACAAGCCAGAAAATATGCATGCATTTTTTGCGCAATTTTGTACGGATGTGTTATAATGCTCGAAACATATCCTGTAGACATAAAAACTCACCAAAGTGTTGTATAAATATAAGCCGTACAGTAATCTGATATTTGATGAAGACGTGATAATATCAACAAAATTGCAGGAAAACTTGTACAAGAGCGATACGTCTAGAGCAAAAACGTTGAAAAGCGTGTTAGCTGGATATGTGCATCACAGACTCTTTCACAGTGTATATATTTTATGATGCGTGCAAAAAATCGTTCGTGTGTAGTAGTGCTTATTCTTGTTTCTGCTGACATGTTGCAATCCAATGCAATCTAATGTATGTTTTCATAGTTTGTTTTAAAAAGGAGCGAAAGCAAAGCACGAACGAAAAAATACAGAAAACACGAAAAAATCGTTATGATAAGTTTATAAGGAACTTTGCGGGAGCAATACTTTTATATCATTGCATATTACACGCATGAATTCGGTCGTTCCCATTCCATCGTTTTCGTGTAACACTACATAACAATATATCACTTGACAGGCGTATGCTCCTCAAAAATACATTACAACCATTATAATACTTATCTGCATATACGTGAGCGCGTCATATACACATTTACCGTTGGTTTAGGTAGTAAAAATATGCGTGTAAATATGAAAATATATCTTTCTCTGCGCAGTATAAACTTGTTACTTTTTGAGATATTTATGCATTTTCAAGTTATTTTTGGAAACTTCATCCTTTTCCTTCTCTGCACCCTGTCATGCTAATATGGTGCAATGAGAATATGATACTGCTGCTTTCTGAGAAGACATGCATAAAAATATTGTCGAATGTCATTGAACGTTGAATGGAACAAATGAACGAAGAAGGCAGCAACGAAAAAGCGATCTGAGATGATGCTAGAAAGAATCAAAAATATTCATCTTAGCAGGATGAGTCTTCTTAATCTTCTTGTACAGAAATAAGTGGGAGATGCTAAAATCATTATGAAATCAATGATGTGAATATCTTCACATAATCGGGGAGCTCGTACTTGTAAATTGCACATGCAACGATGTGAAAAATCTAATCTAGTATAAATATTTGGTGAGCAATGCCAAGAATTTCACAAGAATTGAGTTTAAATTTCGTCGCTTCCCATTTTCTTTAATTTGTTTGCTGTGTACAAGCATTAATTTTTCAGTCACACCAAGGAAATATTTTGCGGTTGTGGAGAGGTTGTAATTTACTACCAATTTACTTTTTTTCACGAGGAAAATGTGTATTTTTACTTTCATATATTAACGCGGATATTGGTAAAAGTGGGCTATGTATCTAGACGCGACATGAATGTAAAAGAAACTGGCTAACTTCTTTTATTTCAGACGCGGTTTCATTTTCTGGATAAAGTTCGACACATCTACAAAGTATAAGGCTCAATATAGGGAGGAAAAGGAAACAAGTAAATCTTTGCCAATTCTAGCCATAAGATAATCTGGTCTAAATAATACAGCAGACGATGGTGCTCCACAAGTTGATCCTCATTTTCTACATCTAAGGATTCAATTGATAAAAGACAAGGCCAAGATTCCACAAAAATAACAAAACATGATATATTGTAACAAAACTACCATACCTAGTGATTTGTATCGGTATTGTATTTCCTACATACTGTTGCATCAGTGCATTTTGTGCAATATATATGCATTCACAACAAGTGCATTTACTCTCAAGTTATATGGCAAATGTGCATGGCCTGCTGAATTATATTTTTTTCTTAGTACCATATAATATACATTCCTACAAAATAGGGACAGAAAATGGTTCAGTTCAACTCAACGGATACACATAGCTGAAATACATTTTTTCTTGTCGGTTCATTCTCCTTTTTCATCCCACCGACTCAACTCAACTACTAACCTTGCCGTTCATACATCCGAGATGCATTATGTTTTTATACCTACTATTACTCCCACAAAATAGGTATATCCTCAAACTTACATTTTTATCGTATCGTGTGTGCATCCATTTCTGTAGCATCAAGTCATGATGACGTAAGGAAAGGATGAAAAGGGAATTTTTCTGTTATATTGACAGGACATGCACCATGAGCGTACCTAACGTTATAAAACGGACATAATGTATATTATGCTTATATTTTGTTACAAACATCACATGAGACGAGAGAGTGCCGGGTCTGCCAATCTCCCTTTCTCCTGTATATATACATTTTATTATTTGGAAAAAGTTGCTGTTACAGTGAAAAAATCTATTCATCCAATACATACACATCCTTAGAAAAATGGTACGTGTATCGAATCATGTTCTCAATGTTGCCTGCATGCGGATAGATATATAACGCGTACTTTATGCTTATAGATAAAACTAAACTCAATAAATTTACCATTCCATTTTACCATTATCGTCAAAGAAAAAAACCATAAAGGTTCTGAACAGCTGTGGCTCAGTGTATATTTATGTAGGTACAATGTACATTCGATAGCCATTGAACTTGTGACTCCACTATTGATAATATTAGTGTGCGTTCCTAGCTCCTACTACTATATTCTCTCATAGAAAGAAGAAGCAGACGTGCTGCACACTTTGTGCATGCGATTGTATGCTATGCAATGGTTCCATTTTTTCAGTCAGGAAATGATTCTCCATTCATTCACTAGAGCCAGCCACAAAAAAATCCACCATACAATAATCCAGTCCATTTTTTTCTATTCATCGAGACTGCATTTTGCCATCTTACTTGTCTACGAACTAGACAAGAAGAAGACTAGAACCCAAAGTAGGAAAGAAATTGAATCAAGCAAAAGTAAATCCTTTCACTCATTCCTGTTCCCAAACCTTTCTTGTTTCCCTTATTTCCTTCCTCCCTCTCCGTATCCTCTAATTCTCTTTTCTGAATTAACTCTTTTTTTCTTTCCTTCCACATACGCATTCTAGCCTCTTTTGTTTTTGTGTACGACACCCTGAAAAAATAACATGCACGAGAACTAGCCCCGGAGAAAGAGAAATGTCAAAGAAAACGGTGATTTGCTTTTTTCTGGTGTGGTCGGCTACTTCTGGTGAGCGTCCAGTGTCATTTAATTGATTGCCACATACAAACATTACACACCGCTCTGATGGTTATATGGTCACAACTCGCAACAAAACCTGATTCATTCAATGAAGCCTGAACGGGAGAAAATAAAAAGGCCATTGGACAGACGCATGCAACGAGAAACGCAGCAGCGTCTTCTGTAAATCTTGGCAAGACGGAGATGGTCCTTTGAACAAGAGAATCGACAATCAAAATCCCTTTTCTCCGCTTCTTCTTTTCTTTCCGTCTCAAGAAAAACAAAACATAGGCGGACAAGATACAACGTGCTCAGTGGTGGTGGTGGATGTGGTGTTGGTGTGTGGTGGCGTAATAGCAATAACAACAGTCAACATTCCACCACTACAAATACTATACTACCCACTAACTTGCATGCCTTGCATACAATCATCTATCACACAAAGTTGGGTAGATAGAGGAGAAACTGGAATGAGAGAGAAAAAAGAGCAAATAAGAACGTCAAGCATGGTAGAAAAAATTAAGTGGAATTGCTATGTTCACACACACAAAAACACGAGAAAAGTAAGAAAAAAGTAGCCGGTTTGTGTGTGATCTTGTCTCTCTTTACGCCACTACTCCTTTGCTGTCTTTTAACTAATCCACGGGAAATATACAGCTCCCTTGTGAAAGGGAAATGAATAAAACCGAGTAGATTGGTGGTGTTGTATACTGTTGCAGAAACAAAAAAGCCCCATGAATTGATTTTGTGTGAGTTCTGAGCACGGGGAGATACAGCGTTAATTGAAACGTGTTGTTTGTGCTGTTTGTTGTTATTTCAATTCATGGAAGAAAAAACTTTCATTAGAGAGAAGGAGAAGACGACGAAAAGCGAGATCATCAAGAACCTAGCACGATAGTATAAACACATATAACATGTATAAAACTATAATCTCAAGATCTACCTATACTCATAATATAGTTGCTCGGAATTAGAAAAAGAAATTATCTTTCAGAAGACAACTTGTTCAATCAGAAAGAAATCAGCACACTTTCGACTAATTCAGATAAATTCCTCGATTAATTACACTTGACAGGGCGAATGCACACAGAAGCGAAGAGAATGATAGGATCCGTATGTGTTGGAGTAATACACTGCATAATACTCTAAATATAGAGAGATCACGTTTTTGTGTTGAGTGATTAATGCAGTGCTTGTGTTAGTATTTTTCTTGATAAATCCTCATAGCATGCATGAATAACATAACACACACACTGCTCTCGTTCTGCTGATTAGAAACTCAGGAATTTTTTTCTGCATAATGTCGTTCTCCGTACTTTCTGTGACTACATCGAAGAAAAAAGCAGCATTGGAACATGACAGACAGCATACATTATGCACTTAAGTTGTGATTTGAAATGCAAACAATGGAATCGTTAAACTAGATGAGATGAACAAGTGACAAATTTTTCGGTAAATTCTTCAAAGTAAAAATGCAAGCAGCCGCATTCTAGTTAGCAGCAGCAAACTCGGTACTCTTTTTATCTAAAAAATGCTCGGCAATTTAAATAATGACGGAACAATGAAAAGTATGAGAATGAGGAGAACAGATGGTATTCAGAAAATTGGAATGATTGAGAAAAATGTTGAACAGAGTAGCGACGCAGTAGATAACATTACCACCAACCGGTATAAACATTTTTTCAAAAGATTCACATACCAAAAATACTAGCCAAAATTGAGCCTATAAATTCATGTCAACTATTTGAATTGCTAATTAACAGATCCAAAAAGACACTTACAAATTCACTAAAAGAGAAGAGATGTTTGTATAATTTGATTGAATATTTGCTGAAAACACTTTATTCACAAAAGAATTCCGTTTCACAGACGGCTGAATTAAAATATCCAAATTCCGGTTTTAGGATCTAAATGTGTGTGTGTAAAGTATGTAGAAGCACTCATTAATAAAGATAATAATTGACGATAAATTAATTTTTAGTACACTATCCAAGTTCACATGAACGCACACGTTGGCTATCTTCTCATTCACTGTTCCAAGTTCTGTTTGCTGCTAGAAGAAAGACATTCCCTTTTTCATTCGTTGTGAACAACTACAGATCAACAACAAGACATGTCAATAGAGTACCAGCAGCGTGAGCAACAAGATGATGATGATGATTGAGGATATTTACTACATGTGTGCTTTGCGCTTCACTCGTAATAGTAAAAACCGTAGTCCACAAGATCAGCTCAGTTCAGTCACAATTCTCACTACACACCAGCACTACTACTGCCACACTAGCATTTCTTACTGTCAACTTATGTTGTTGCAAAAAAGTAGAATGCTCTGCAATTCAACAATCCACTGAATGCTCCCTTTGCACAAGTTTTTCTCAATCCCAATCAAAAATTAGGCATGTAGTTTTATTTTTCAAGATGATTGGTGTGAGGAAGTGTTTTTCAAGTAGCAATGAATTCCTTCCTTTCAATGATATTTGCACTTTTTTAACCTACAAGTTATGCAGTTCACCTGTGTAATCCAGGTCCTTTTTCAAGTCCAGATCAACCTTGAAAGAAATCCTGCAAATGTTTTTATTATGATTCTGCCAGTGCACTGTATGCACTTTTCAGCGACAATAGTAAACTGCAACTCTTCCTGAGCCAGAAAGGGAACATGTGGAAGGAAGGGTGGTAAACAGTAAAGTGTCTCTTGCTCCGCTGGTGAAATCGGTGTTTTCCTACTATTTTTCTTTCCCTTTCATCCCATACCAAACACTGTATGCTCGCTACTCCTCTCCGGATCGGATGAGACAAACTACTGCTCCTGCTACTTCCACCGCACTTTTCTCAGTTTCAACCGAAAAAGCAGCTAGATTCATGAGCCAGAGTAGTAGTGAGCTTGTGCTTGCAGAGAGAAAAAAGTTTTGTATGTGTGGTGATTACCACTACTTAAGCTTATACTAGAGAATCGTCTGAAACTTTACCACCATCACACAGAGCTTTAGTTTTGCTTTTCTTATCGTCTCCTCTTCTCATCCTCATGCATTTATATTATGCTTATGTACTTTTCCACGTACGTATTAAATAGTTAGTGGAAAATGAGAGAGAGAGAGAAGTGGAGAGATAGTAAAAAGATAGCTTAGAAGAGAGAGAGAGAGAGAGTTGGAGAGAGAAAACAGTCCGCATGGACGTGCAGCTTCCTATCGACTGCTTTCAAGGCAGACAAAGTCTTTCCAGCTATTTGCATGACGATCGACTCTCTCTCTCTTTTCTGAGCTCCTAATTAATGCGGGGCTAGGGATAATGACTGCGATTGCGTCGTGTCCTGTGAAACCGAAGCGCACACGGGAACCGGGCACTATGTGTAATGTGTATACAAAAAACCAGGCATACGTACACACACAGAAAACATTTCACTCCTCTCTCACTTACTAACTAAAAGCAACCAAGCTTAATAATAATGTGTGCATACACTAATGTTGTAAGTGAGTACCACTAAACAAAGTAAAGTAACTAGAAAGGCTGACTTGCTTCCTTTTTTTCAGTGAGCTGTGTACTATGTACTATGTAGCCCTCTCATTCTATCATCTCTCGCTCTTAAATAGGAAAGTGGTAAGTAAAGCAGAAGAGACACATACAAGCATGAAGAGAAATGGGACATATGTGTACATAAAAATGCAATGGTAACACCATTACAGTAAAAAATACTGAATCTTCATCAACACCATATTACCAACTGCACAGTATGGATATTTTATGTACATTAAAAAACTGTGCTTGCCTTATAAACTTAATGGAAGTAATGAGGATGCTACCGCGTTTGATGCAATAACATATACCTTCGTATTTTCTGTACGATAGTGACATTTTCAACTTTAGTGGCGATTTTGCAAACACTTCATCAAGGAAGAATGGTACATAGAGCAAAATAGATTCTGGTAAATAGATTTATTCGAGTACATCCTGTTTCCATATTTGTCTCCTGTTCCTTTTTTCACTAACATCCTTTCTCCGTCCACCTTTCTTGTTTTATCGATATAGAAAATGTCTAGTTACGTAAGATTGAGCTGGCTAGACAGTTGCGAGTTGGGAATATAATATTGCGTTGTTGCATTTTATTTATAATTTTTTCTTTGTTGAAAATTAGGGCAAACTGGTTTCTTGAAACGATGTATTTTTCCGAGAATATATTATTTATGTTATTATGATGCAAGGTTTTTTCTCATGGCAGTAGACACCATGTCTCAGATACTTTTATTCTATTCACGGTCTTGTATTTTTTGTCAATCAAAGGAAACTTATGAGACAGTTTTTTTTTGTATCTATACCTAAGTAGCTGGCAGTATTGAGGTAAGATTTTCTACTTTTCTTTTTTCTCTTCTTGTCAATGAATGGGAGAGGAAGAAAGCTGACACGGAGAGCAGGAAGCTTTCGTATAATATAAAAAGCGCATCATGATTACTTACATGTGAGCTTTTACCTCGAGACTTGAAAGAGATGCAGCAGCAATAACAGCGTATTATATGCATGTACTTTTTGTGTTCCTACTCATCTCTCACTATATATATATAAACATATATTCACCTTGCTTTTGATGCCGCTGATTCATTCGGTATGATGGTTATATGTTGTATGTATGTAGACTCACTGATCATAAGCTGAGGCAAAGAAGAGAGCATTTACTATCATGGCAAAAGTAATAGCGGTCGTAGTAGCACGAGTAGTAAAAATGAAGTGATGTACATTAGATAAGTATGTTTCTTACGACGAATAGTGCGTACTACAAGAGTATATGTTTTGTATGAAGAAGTTTGACAACTCTTCTCTGTTGAGGGAGAACGTATTATTTTCTTTGCTGCTTCTGAGAGCAGACTTTTTTGTATATGAATGTACATGTATCTTCCTCACTCATTCGGTTTTATTTTGAACGATTCTCTTGCTTTTGCTGCCTTCTTCTTCTTTTTGGCTTTCTTATTTCGATGTGCTCTTCCAGCAAGTTTTGCCAGTCGCCCCTGTACACTCGCCCGACACAGACATGCGAGAAGTCTGTGTTGTCTTCTGGGATAGAGAATGTGTTTCTCGTAGTGCATTGCACCAACGCGTCTTGAGCGTACGACAGGATGAAAACGCTTTTTGTAGCAAGTTCCCTCAGTACCGGGGCACAAGAAGCAAAGTGGTGCAAGCAGAGATTGAATGGCTGGATATTACTCTTTTATGGATGAGTTTTTGACGTTGCACTTTTTCTTGGAATTCCATTCGTCGGAACCATGGGGTACATAAAGGATGCAAGCAAATGGCAAATTCAATGTTGATGGCATTGTTATGACCGTTTTGATCTTGAACTTTCAAAGGAAGAATGCATTCAACCATCACGTACAAAGTCTACTTATGTCGAAGTTATGCCCTACCCTAAAAGAGGCAAAAATGCTAGTCGAAGAAAATTGCTGAATTGTGCTTGCAAATAACTTTTTGCAACGAGATTTTTACACATGAACAAAATGTGTTTGAATCAACTAAATGAAAAGATAAAATTATTTTCACCTGCTTAAGAGTAAATCCGAATCCGTGTGAGGAGGCTTTTTTAAATGAATAACCAGAGCCCATTCTTAGTTCAATTATTTATCCCACATTGGATTTAATATGTTCACACTTGTTCACCAAACACACACAAGCATACGCCAATGTTAAGTGGTATAGGAATTGATATTGAATCAATCATTGCTAAAACCGCTATTTATGACTGAGTATTAATTCTTCTCGGAATTAATTTTACGGTGAACTAAACTGAATCAAATCCCAAACCGCCTTACTTGAATCAATAATTAAGGAACCCACAATTCGGAGGCTGCAAGTCTCGCCATAGTACACTGGTCGACAGGACTGATTAAATAACACAGGATGCATTTTGCATTATCAGAATTCAATATTACCAGCAAGTTAAAAGTTTCAGATCTAACCCTCTGTCTGCGTATCATAAAACAATGAAGGACTGAAAGCAACAACGTCTTGTATTACACATGCATAGCTCGCGCATGAACCACGTGTTGTCATTATCTCAGCTCGTGTTAAACAACATAGCCAATAGGGTCGGTGTTTCAGACTTCAAACAAGCAAAACCAGTCCCAAATAGCTTGAACTACAAGTGGTAGAGCAAGCCAAGATTCATCAAAAGCGGACCCTCCACCACCACTAATCTAAGCCGTTTTGTTTTTAATTATCTTTGCGTAACATTATGCAACGAAACGAACCAAGACGATGCTTTGATGATCATATTCCTTCTCTGATGAGTCTGTGCTACTGATGCTTAAAACAAGAAAAAAGGGTTGAGTCTCGAAATGAATAGACTGGATAGTGCATATGAACACTGCTATCTTCGTCTGTCGCTCTCATACTGCTGATGAGGCATTGGCATTCTTTGCATGATGAGGATAGATGAAGAGCTTTATTAATAAAAAACAAGAGAGCTTCCACTCTCAAGCATCCTTTTTTGCTTTTGCTTAAATAATAGCTGATGACGATGATTACAGTGATTATTATGAACAACATGCTGATGAAGCTGTTCTACAAAAAAAGCTTCTCTCTTTCATTCTTTCACGTGCCTTTTTCGCCTTTATCTGACTGCCTTGCTTGCTTATTTTGTATACAAAGTCAAGTCTCTCCCTGTCTCTTTTAATACTTTACTTATTAGTCTTCCTTTTAAATAATAAATAAGCAAAAAGCCATGTTCTCGTAAGTCGTAATCAACAGCGCTCTATCTTCTCTGTCTCCTCGAATAATGCATACATATATTTTCGTGTAAAGAAACCCTCAAGATACGTATGCATGCATTAAATTATATGTAGCAGCGCGCTATTTTACTATGCTATCTAGTAATGGTTGTCTGACAGCTTTTACATCACCATTAAAACTGGTCGTATTCTGATTATTATTGGGTCGTACGTACATTTTATCTTGTTCGCTCGCTCATCGTTCCGTTTTCTTCTTTCTACTTAATAATGTAAGTGCACATAACTAAGTACGTAAAATTTTCTTATTATTATTATATTGCCGTGCTGTGGTGGCTTGTGGTGATGTAAATGAATACTTAGTAGAAGAGTTAGTTAATAGTTAAAAAGGAAGCAGAAAAATGAATGGGCGAGGCCGTAAATGTAAAGAGAACCAATGGCTTGACAGACACCTTCCCACACAAAACGCCATAGTAAAAAAAATTGCTCTGCTTATTTGCATCCACTGTCACATTTGCATTTATTCATTACGTTAAATGCTTCCTCTGTAACTGCTCGACAACACAACAGGAGAGCCAACTGTAGACGAAGGAGAATAATAATGAAGACTTCGAAAGGGAGCTCTCTATTTTAGCTCTTCCATTACCCATCATTATCTGTCTTTTAGGGCCAAAAAATGGTTAAAAAAGAGAAGGAAACCTTACTACTACTAACTACTTTCATTCTGAAAATCCATTATAACAGTAGCACTTGAAATACTTCACTAATGCCAAAATAAAAAACAGCTACTAGTGCACTGGTAATTCCATTCTAATGCTAAAGTACTTAGGAAAACGACTATTAGTGATTACAATAAATGCTTCTCTTTCTCTCTCTGTCTCTTACACACTCACATTTACAGACAGACTATTTAGTAGTAAAATGGAATAAAAAGAAGCACCACCATTATTATTATCATTATTGCTGTGCTATTGTATTGCTTATCTGTTATTGCTTTTCATTTGATTTCCATTAATAAATACTGCTTTTAAAGCTTTACTTTACAATGACGTCGCTTTGGTCTGTACGGATGTCCGTATGTCCGTCCGTCTATACAGATCAATGTATAATATTTTTAGAATTCAGTTGGTTTCAATGTCATCTTTTAATGTTCAGTAATAATTGGTTTCATGGGGTAAATAAGTACAAATTTGTCTGAGAAAAGAAACAAATAGTCTCGATGTGCTTCTGATAAGGGCTACTTTTGTACTCCATATTGTGTTTGTGTCATCACGACTTACAGGGTTCTCTTATGTTTCATGTCATGATGAGCACACAGAAAACTCGTTGTGACATTGTATTATGAATATATTTAAGCTTCTAAAACCGTCATTAGAGTTGCTTGCATGCAAATCGAAACTTTAGTAAACCAACCAAACGCTTCTTTCTCAATTTATCACTATCCGCTTTAACAACATTAGTTCTTTGACTGATGTTAATTGTGTAAATTTAGAATTAATTGTGAGTTACTAGATATGTATGTGCTGAAGAGTTTTGCTTAATCATTCTATACTGAGGGCAATTATACTTATCATCGGACATGGAATTTCTTGCATTCGTCCCTGACTCCCTGATTTTATTCCCTGAAATTTACTAGTCAGAAAATCCCTGAAAACGGAATTTTGCCAAAATATCCCTGAAAAATTTTCCGTCCCTGACGAGCAAAAAAACGAAATTTCGGAAAAAATCCCTGAAAATGCCGAAAAATCCCTGAAAAATTTCCATCCTCGCCGAGCAAAAACACGAAATTCTAGAAAAAATCCCTGATTTCTTTCCCTCCCTGAAAAATTCCTGAAAAATCCCTGCCGCGCCGCGGCCGAGTGGCGTAAGAAATTCCATGTCCGCTTATCATCTCACAAAACTTGATATTTCCAACAATCTCAGTTAACTCAGCAATTATATAATGGTGCATTATGCATGTCAGCATGCATGTATCTTCATCTGTTTTTGTTTTGTCTATGAGGTCGGTGCGAACCTTGAAAGTTAGCATGAAATGATTTTGCTTCGAAATACGTGTACAAGTGGGTTTTAATATTCAACCTATAAACTCTTACTGGAATATTTCTTTACATTTTTTAACTCCATAGTCTAATTTATACATAGTACTTAAACATTGTCAACCCCTTTCTGTGTATTTTGACTGTTCATGTGACGCAACCATTTTTAACCTTTAGTGAGCAAGAACCGAATCCCATCCAATTTTCGTCATTAATTATGCACCGATTCAAAAATATGTATCGAGTATCGAGACAAGAAAGGATGGCATGCTGCTATTTTGGCAGATAAAGTATTTTAAGCAGCATGATTGCTATTGCATAGTTAATATATGGATTCTCTTCTAATTCGTCTCCAAATTCTCTTTTCATTCGTCGATCTTATTAAAATGACATCGCATCTCGAGTGGGAAGCCGTAGGAGTCCTTATCATGGTTTGATCGCTTATTATTTTGATTTGAACAACGCAAGAATAGAAGAAGAGTCAAAACGTTAGCAAGCAAGCGAAATAAAGTAACGAACAAGAGGAATTCTTTTCCGATGAATAAAAGACAGTTGAGTTTTGGTTTGTTTTGAGGTCTCATATATATATGCCCTTTTAATCACCAGCAAGAGGACAGTTCAGTTGAGTCACTCGAGAAAATACTAGACTCTTCCTTTGCTCTTCACTGGGGTCATCTGATCGTATTCATGATCATCGGAATTTGGAATGTTCATCGTGGTACAAGCATAATAAAAACCAGCAAACATACACGCGTAGCACACTTAAATAAGTATAAAAATAAATGATGATGAGCTCTTTTGAAACTCTCCTGATTTGCTTTATCCTGATCCTGTCTTTTTCTCTACGTCTTGTCTCTTTTCTCACAAGGGTCGTGACACATATTACCACCAACTCAAAACCAAAACATAAAGAAAAATTCTCAACAAACTACTACAATCATTTGAAAATAAGAGAACCCACTCACTGGTTATGCAAGAGCTGGGCTTTTGTTAAATGAAAATGAATAATCTTATGTCGTTTCCCTTCCTTTTTTTTTAGCTATGCACATGTACACACAACATGTTCCAAATATATCCAAAATATCCATATCTACTTCTCTACGTTGGTGATGCTGCTTGTTGTTGTGCCTTCATCCATACTCCAAACTATTATTAATCCCTTTTCCAGGCAACATCATTAATAAAAACTTTGAGTACAATACGAAGAACGAAAAAGACACGGAGAAGTCAAGATGCTGCTGAGAAAAAGGGTAAAAGGTAGATATATGCATACTCGCTCAATATATGGAAGCATTTATTCAAAGATCACCAAAAGTAAAGATCATCAGAGGGGAAGATGAAGAAAAATTATAGAAATAAATATGTTATTATTATAAAAGTAAGCAAAGTAAGTGAGCAGACTTATTATTGATAATATTAACTTAACTAAGCAAACTTAAGAAGAAGGCTTGCAGAGAGAAAGAGAGATGTGAGTGTAAAGCAATGACAAACAGCAAAGTATAGTGGGTTGTTGGCTTGAAGTTTTTTTTGTATGCTTCATCTTCGTTATCTTTCGAATGATGATGATGAGTATCATTTCTTCGTCGTGAAGTTCGTTATAGTTAGTTTGTATACAGGTGCAGAATAATATATATGAGGACACACTTGTGTCTAGTTGATATCCAACTGTGATCTTTAATTAAGAAAGAAAAGATCCTTTTTCTATCAGTCCATTTTTTTGCTGCCTCTCCTTTTCTTTTTTTTTTCTCTCGTTCACTCTCTCTCCATATTTTCTTCTCCTCTACTAATAACAAGCCAACTTAAAGAAACAGACGACTCTGCTATTTCTCCAGCGATATCTAGTTGATCACAACAACACAGGAACTGGTATGGTTCTGTCTTATAAATAATATTAGACATGTTCTCTTGCTGCATATAAGAGACTGTTTATTTTCTTTTTCTTCTCTCTCTTCTTCACTTTTACCCCCTGACATTTCCCTTTAGTTTACGCACGATTACCTGGCACCTTATTGTACTCCTGATTAGACTGATAATTTTACAACCATATAAAAGCACATGCATCGCCTTATCATCATCGGCATAACCTGGTCAGGCCAGTATTAAAAAATAATGTATGCATAACTTTGTACTTTCTTGAATTTTGATAGTGATGCTGACGCTCTTCTCCATCCCATTCCCATTTGTTATTTATCGACCGACATAATCTTCTCAAGCAGACCATCAGGTACCTACCACCATTGCTAATCATCTTTCTACCACCGCTGCTTTTAATAATAATAAAATACAGCAGCATCAGCATGCCTTACAATTACGCTGTAGCATGCTTAAATCAAAAATAATGAATGTGCTTTATTGCATGAATCCTTTGGATACACGTTTATAACTTATGGCTGTGCATGCAAAGCAAGAACTCACATCACCGATAGGTTTTTGATGATGAGCATCTAGAGTGGCAGTAAAAAAGCAGTAATGTTTTGTACTTTTTATTTTTGCATTTTTATAATCATGTATACCACTCGCTGATGCGGTGTGTTACTGTTACTACTGCAGATATCTCCCATTTTGATCACCTTCCTTTAGACTTCGACAGAGCCAGTGCACCATAATCAGTTTGGCCCGTTGGTGGTACGGTATGGCAAGATAATTTTATTTCGTTCCATCAACTGAGGGGATACGTCGGTGAGATAATAGGCGATGTGTAAAATAAACGATTCATTTTATTTTAGAATCGTACTCGTACGGTTGCAGTTGCATACGTACTGTAATATCTTGCAAACGCAATGCTTTCTCGTCTTCGGGACATTATTGAATGAATTTATAATCAGCAGAAATGAAATACAATGACCAATGATCAAAATGTCAAACACTCAAATTTTCTTCACCTTCTCCCATCATCTTGCTGATTACGGCCCTTCAACTTATTTTAAATAATCCTATTTATAATTAATGCTAACTATACGCGCACTACGGTATACTCATCTGTCTTTTTATTATTAACATGTTTGCTTTTAATAAAATGCGATGATGATCTGGTGTAATCATTGTATTGCACAGTTGAAATCTTTATTTTAATACTATGATTATACATTCATGAATCAATGATATCTAGTAAAGATCTTTATGGTGAGCCGTAGCACAATCATTTTGGGAAGAATAGCTTATGTACCACAAAGAGAACGTTCTAATCAACAGAGCGATAGAGAAACCCAGACCATATAATTCCTGCCTACTGTCTATTCGAAAATTGGCGTGTACCTGATTGTGCATATTTTGTAAGAAATTTATTCAATGAGATCGCTACAGAGTTATCCCCGTGATTATCGTGAATATTATTACCCGAGTAAAACATAAGTCAGTACAGACAAGCTGCTCAACGATTGTTATGTTTTGGTACGTCAATTGCAGTGTGTTCATTATACTTTTTATGATTAGCCAAATCAAGGCAGCGAGTGAAATTGTGATGATGATAGGGAGAAAGAAAAAGAGTTCAATACACCTCTAGGCAGTAAACATCATAGTTGTGATCTTGATCATTGTGTAAAATCTCCAACAATGTCACGGTGTTAATGATCGTGATAAAGTTATCTACATTCTGGGAATGACTCTTGTTTAAATTTCCTTGTGGAATAGGAAAAGAAGGTAAAATATTTTGATGCAACATAAAACTAATAAATACTTATTCTTATACTTTTAAGAAATACAGGAATATTTCCTACTGTTAATTATATAAGTATCTCTGATTCAAATACTTCATTATTATGTGTTATTCGTGTGAAATATTTTTGATAGCAACTTAAATGTAAAAGAACCATTCTTTTCATGGATGTACAAAAATATAATGTGTGTTTTAATGTACAAGGCGCAATTTTCTAACTTTTTTTTACATTTCCTCCCTTTCATCTCTGCATGCATGCCCTTCATCAATTCTTTTCGTTATTTCTCCCCCACAAAGCGACCAAAATAAGCTGGAACAAAATATTATCCCTTCTTTCTTCACTCTTAAATGTTTCCACAAGCACTGAAACTTGTACTAAAGAATTTGCACATTTCCCACATTAAAATAAATCTTTGGAAAAGATTGTACTGCAAGAGTGTAAAGTACAGCGTAAATGTTGTGGAATGAGTTTCTCACACCACACCACAATACTTACCACATTTTCTATTACTCACACAACATCAGTCTTACTTTTACATCACTGTTCTTGGAATAGAGAAGTACTCTACACTCACACTGCATGTATAACTTTCAAATATACATCACGCATATCCAAACACACCATCATTTATGCTGTATGTAGATATACACACTGATGAGACGGCACTTTAAAAAGTATCTTTACTTAACTATCTATTCATCTTAATGTCTCTTCATTTCACCGCATTTACATTTCTTTTTTATTCATATGCTCAAACAAACTTCCGCCATTTATTGCATTTCTCTCTCTTAAATAGTACACACTTCTGTTTTGGAAAAGCTCTCTCCCTTTCTGTGTAATTTATCGCTTTCACATGCAACGGACAAAATGTATTCACACATTCACATGTGTGTGCAGCGCATTTGCGTAAATAACATAACTTTACTTTTTAATACAAGTCAGTTGAATAAAGAAAACGATCTACGATAAATACAGAAAATTACACATGGGCTAACCCTTTCCCATCATAGACAAGTTTCTGTGCAGCATACTTTGGAAACCATATTAAGTAATATATAAAATGATACTTCTCTGTATATGTTACTATAAAGTACTTGAGTACTGGAGTTAATGCATCTTCCATTTAATTACAGAAAAATGTACAAGTACATTAAAAGCAGTATAAGCCGCAGAAGCATTGTGCAAGGTAGTTCAGCAAATTTAGCATTTTGGAACATCAAAATAGGAAACGTCACTCCAAGTAGGAAATCACCAGTCCTATATGAAAGCAGTACCGGGTGGAGTTAAGTAGCAAAGTCTTCTTACCGTCTGCCAGTGTAAGTAATTTTCTAGGCAGAACTCTTTCATCGCCAAACGAACCTTCTTTTTCCACGCTTTCCCTTCTCTGTGTTCCCAAACAAACAATAGAAATTACGTAACTGCTGAGCAGGAAAAACGGAAGGAAGATAAACTGAATTAGTTGGGAATTAATTGGAAAACTCTGTGTTGCCGCACTAGTGCCACCGTCGCGTCTTTCTTTTCGTACTTTGCCTTTCTTATAATCACACACAAGGCTCATCATGCTGAATGCTTAAGCACTGCTACGCGCCTACGCTGACTCCAGATTGTATTACGTAAAACCAATATAACTAACTTCTTTATAAAAATATAGAGACGAAAAACAGTCATTCCAAAAAAATAAAAGTCTACCACTTCTCAAGTTCTTCTCTATCCACCTCGCTTGCTCGATGCAAGGACTCTTTCTTACTCCCTTTCTCCGCCTGATCAAAAACAATGAGTTAGAAAAGCAGAAGAGCATAAAATGAGATGTTGAGATGAGCTTTCGTCGTTGATCTTCTCTCTTTTGCCTTTTTCGTCTTTTGCGATCTTTGCCTATCCATTCGCTTTCATTAGTTGGGCTGGGATGCATACTCATACATACGAGTAATATACGTATATTAGCAGAACGTAATAGTTTCTCAAAGTAGTGCATGGATGAAGATGAGGCTTTTCTTTCTTTTCATCTATCCTCAGCAGTCCGTGTGTCTTATTAAACGAACACGTGGTGCTGGCGGTTGGCCGCCCAGTGGTAATAACTTTCCAAAAAAGTAGTAATGGAATCCATTGAAGAAAAAATATAAACATAAGGAAGCCAGTCGGATAAGCAAGCAAGCGAGTGAAGTGAATCAAGTAGGCAGGAACCGTCAAGCTTCTTCTTCTTTTCAGAAGTTTTGTGTTGTTGTGTCCTGTGCAATGTAGGAAAATAGAAGAAAGAGGAGAGCCGAGGAAAGTGATGATGGTGGTGGTGGTCGAGTCACAGAAGGTGATGATACAGACGGGAAAACAGGGAAGAAGAAAGAGAAGAAAGAATATATAAGATATATAAAGGATGTTTTGCTTGATGCTACTGTGCGAATTAGCCCGGAATCAAGTGTAAACAGAAAAGAAAAGAGAAAAGAATAAAAACGAAAATAAGGAGATGGGAGAAAGTGGAGACTTTTCTTTAATTATTGCGATCCGCAGCAAATGTACGCTTGAGTTAACCCAACAACCGGCTAAAAAGTAGTTAATGATTCGTTTCCCAAAGAATGTACCATGTATACTATCATCAGGGAGGCGAAACGGAAGAAGAAAGGAAACAGAAGAGAAGAGGTATAAACTATCATGCCGAACTTCTAGCTCATATCATTATTATTATTACTATCTTCTTCTCTAGCTACTTAACAAATCTTCTTTAGCGGTTTTTATCCCACTATACATAGTATCCTTTGCTCCACTTATTCCGTCTCCCAAAGTGAAAGTGATACAATTTTTATTTATACTACGACCAACGGGGCAAGTTAAATAAAAAAGAAAGTAATAATATGAGAACTATTTGTGAATGTATTGCATATATATGTATGTATTATACACACAAAAGTGAAGGGCTTTTCTAATGCGAGCACAGCCAAAATTCGTTTATTTATTTGTAGATGCGCCATCATTATCATGATCATCACATCAACAACCACATCTACTTTATTGCCTTGGATGGGTGAATGAATGGTTTTGTTAATATCCAGTTCTTTCTGCACACGTCATTTATATGACATAGTAGTAGCCATCATTATTAGCATCTTTTTAGTTATCTTTGTCCCCTTTTGTGCATGCCCACACCACTGGTCATTAATACAGGATACAGGGAAAGCAAGCACATTAGCCACAGTTGTGACAAAGATACATGCATCAAATCTTTACTAAGCTTATATGAAAATTGGTAATAATGTGGGACAAGGTTCAAAGAAACCTTTAGTTTTCTCAACAAGGTTCGCTTCGCTTTCTCATTTTCTCCAGGAGCCCACATTATGTCCGTAAAAGTTAGTGAAGCATAAGGCTTCCACTTTTTCTTCGTCTTCTTCTGTCCGTCATTCGTTCAAGAGGCAGCATGTATACTCAGACAAACAAACACTTACCGAAAGCAAACCAACTCATAGAGAGCCCACCTTCATGTAATCATCACCCTCATCACCGCCATCACTATCATCATCATCACATGCATAGAAACTCAACAGCATAAGAGGAGAATCGAAAGCATGGAGCCAAGTGACGTGATGAGTTGCGACGTACTCCTAACGATGATGGTAATGAAGAATGGAGCAAAAGCTAAGGAGAAAAAACCACTTGGCAAATATGTATATATTTTCACTCTCCAACGATGGCCAATCTTCTTTGTGTGTTACAGTAGTTGACACACATCGCCACGTCATCAAAGCATAAATGTTATATCTGGCATACAATAATGTGTCGGTATCGAATCTCTCTTATGAAACAGTTTCCAGTAAGAGAGCCTTCTTTCCTCTTTGATTCCGCTTTTCCACTTGGCTCATCATCATTAGGCTCTTTTATTATGATTATTATATTGTGGAATCAAAAGGAGTAGAGGTAATAGGTTTTGCCAAGAACTTTTTTCGCGATAGGGGTAGCATACCGGAAAAAATCTTATTAATAGCCTGTGCGCTTCGTTAGAGTTTTAATGCAAATTTAGTATGAAGTCGGTGATGACTCATTGCTGTGTTAAGTAATCAGCTACAATTTGAGTTTTTAATGAGGCAGGCAGTAACTTTTGTGGCATATGAAAAGTCAAAGCAGACTAGACATAGATAGACAGGACACTGCTGGTAGCACTTTTCGCCTGACCTCCTCTTGTCAATTTAAAGTTAGGCAGATAGCCAAACGAAAGAAAAAGAACGTACTGTAATGTTAGCTCTGTACCTAATATATAATTGCAATAATCATCTTGATGAGGTGTAGTTTTGTAGCCATTCTACCGGTAGAACAGTCTTTCTAAAAGATAAATTTTGAAAAGTAAAAATATTATGCGGTGATGTTTTTAAATTAGAATACCACTTCACTTCAAGTTAGGATGTCTGTCAGCACGTCATTAGTGGCGTGATATGAAAATCACGATGGGAAGAATCGAGTACAAAAGAACTTGTTAACCGGTCAGATATTCGACTGATTCAGCAGTCAAACAATTCAAACCAAGCTCATGATTGAACATCAAAGGCGTGTTTCCACTTACCATGCAGATGACCGCGGAAAGTTAAATGAAGTTAAATGTGCGCTGCTGTATTGTATTACAAAGGAAAAAAAATCAAGTAAACCGTTGCAGTAGTTTAACTAATCACCAAAATCTTTAAGCGTTACCGATACTCAGTTCAAGAAATATGAAATATCATAGGTATGCATCTTTTCATCAACAAGGCACCAATGAATGACCACTTTGAAATAGGTTGCGTCTCCTCCTTTATGTTGATATTGTTAATAATCTTGACTCGTGCTGAAAGGTCGCTACCCTTTCTTGCTAAAAAGCCTCAGTTACAATTTTTATTAATATTGCTAACCGTTTATGGTAACAATACACAATAAAAAATACCTTATATTCAATAATTACCCGTTGTATTTATAACTATTCTCAATATTTCGTGATGCACGCACTTTCAGTATGGATAGAATTTTATACCACACACATTGAAAATTCAGAACACATGTGCCAGCCATGTAAGCATTTACCATTTGATAATCTGTAAGACAATCAGTGGATTTCGTTGGAAAAAAATTAAAGCTTAAATTGAAGGCAAATGACAATAATTATATATGATGGCCAAGCATGTTACGCCAGAGTTGTTGCATGCATTGCAAAATATTAAAACCATTACCTCGAGAAACGCTTTTGCTTGTATGGACACGTGTGGCGACATGATTCTTTCTTGGTTTCGTGAATATTTTTTTCTTGTGATAAGCGTCTCTTTACAACAACAATCAATGGAATGGTTGTTGTTATTATTATTATTGTTATGTTCCTTCGTTTTTTGTGTGCCAAAATCACAGTTCTCGATAATATAATTATAATCTCAAATATCACGCGAAATATCCCGTAACAAAAACAGAAGAAGGTCTAATTCTTATGAAAAATGGACTAATATTTTTATGAGAATAGCAGACAGCGCTAGTGTTGCTCTCAAAATACTTGTCATGTCAAATTTTACATACAAATATTTTGCATTATCAAAAAATCACGCATCGCGCCAAAAATTAGGACCACAATTTAACTTGAATTCTTGAGAGGTGTCAGATCAATGTATACTTTAATGCTGCTTTTGCACGTGTCAATTAAATACAAAGGATAATTTTTATTTCCCTGTCAAGTAAACCAACAAGAACATGCTTGCAAGCCTCGAAGAGCTGCATTTTGTTTTGCTGATTATGCATCAGCTTAATATTATATTATTTGTACTTAAAAGAATTACTTTTGATTTACCTCATTATATAAAATCTAACAATCACACAATAATAATATGTTTTCAATATGCATATTTGTTTATACTAATACAATAAATGGATATGTCATTCAATTTCAAATATCAAAAACCGATTGACTACCGTTTGGCTACTTCAGTAGTGTATCAATGGACTGACCATGTCTCGTAAATTAGAAATTACAAGTTACAAGGCCTTACCCTTCTTTTCTTTGCGTACACCCCTGCTTGTACTGATGTAGTATTTTACCTCGTTGGATTTTTACTCAAGTAATACAAGTCAATGGTAAGAAAGCTTCAAAAAGTGTTGGTAACATAACACATCGCCATATAACGGTACACACATTATATTATTTGCCTGAAACTTTTCATGATCTAATTTACGTTTTTGAGCTTCTTTGAATAAAAGCGACTTCATTTTTGTGAAACATCGTGTTTATCGATACTATATATTTTTGGTGAGCGCAGACACATTATATATCATACTAATAACTTTACTGATGCACAATAGATAATGTGAATTTTTGTATACTTGTGTCTTGCCATATGCGACACCGATGTGCTGGTAGAGTCACCGTCACCGCCACCAAGAAAGCGACGAAACAAAATGATAGCCCGCTCGATATGATGTGTGCGATGATAATAATAATATACCATTTATGGATATCTGTCTTCATATAAGGTTGACAGGAGGATCTAAACGAAAAACGCTTCAGCAGAACCAATCTAATTCATAATAATAATAACAAACAGTCTCATCATCATCGCTACCCCCGGCATGTGCTGAGGAACAATGTCTTTTTCCTTTGTCGTTAAGTGGAAGAATAAAAGGAGACTAGCAAGAACGGCAAAAGGTATGCATATGAATGAATTTGTTGTACTACTCGCAGATAATATTCGTATTGGTACGTTACGACATGTGAATAAAAGTCGAGTGGGATATAGTATATATTATATGCACAATTAATGAGAAATGTGTGGTGGAGGTGGTGGGGTGGCAATATGAATTCCAAATCCAAAAAGAATGTTAAAAAGGTGCCGTAGGAGAAGAACTCACAGTATTTCGGTAGTATGCGGTAGGCAGCAGAAGCAGCTAATGGCGATGGTGGTAGAGCTGTCTTTTTTAATATTACTTATTACAAGAGAGAACGAGAAAATATGGCCCGAGAAAAAAACAAAGTTTTATGAGCAGAATTATACAGAAAGGGAAAAACCAAACCAGGTGACCTATGTGTTCATATAAAAATATCGCACAATCATTGTCATCTATCCATAATAATAATGATAATATGAAATTCATGCACATACATACAAAACATCAAATATGAGTGTATTTTGGCTTCTTGTAAACTCATGCTTCACAAGAAACTTGTGCAGCAACTACAACTAGAAGGAAAAACGCACAGGGAACGTGTGAGGAGGTTATGGCTTATGAGAGGGGCAAAATAAAAATATGGTACATTATTATTATGTCTGGATCGTTTTGAGAGAAACGAACGCGGAATTTTTTGTTTGGATACGTTGGAAGAGGCACATACATTATTATAGTTGTTTTATCCATCCGAAGAGACATAAAAGGAAGGAAGGAAATGACAAGGGAGAAACCCATATTATTTCCTGTGAAAGGGACACCTGGTTTCAATCAATAATTAAGTTTGGTAATTAGTAATACATATTTCGTGATATGCCACTAAATAGTCTAGTTGAGAAATTATAATGTGTGGTATGTTTTTCTTTTTATTGTTCGTCAGCTCTTTTCCCATTTTCATTTGTCCCTCAAATTTTCCTGCTCCAGTAAAGACAGTTTTTAATACGCAGTCTTTCATTTGCAAGATGGCAGGTTGGTTTCTTGT
Organism: Willowsia nigromaculata; assembly: GCA_034700605.1. NCBI lineage: Eukaryota > Metazoa > Arthropoda > Collembola > Entomobryomorpha > Entomobryidae > Willowsia > Willowsia nigromaculata. Next base: position 49,689 of record JAQIXX010000074.1, read on the forward strand.
CTCCTAATAATAATGTACACATCCAATTTTTTCAGAAATTCTATCACGAACGCGGATATGATGACGATACATGTGGAAATTAGTAATATGAATGTATCCAGACATAGTCAACCTTGGTCATATTGGTTTTATAATGATACGAGCGATTATACTTAAACGGTAATTTCTATTTAATATGACATGTATGAAGGAAAAGTAGGTATGCTACAATGAATGCGTTGCTGTTTTAACTGAATGCCAGCCACCGGTGGGTACATTAATTATTGTGTTGAACAGAAAATATCGAGGAATGCAGCTTTCTTAAAAAGTGGTTCCATTATAACTTTGTTTTATGCATGCGTAGTAGTAAGAAAACGAAAACACCAGGAAGTTATGGGTGATTTTTTCGAAACAAATTTCAATCAAATAGCGTTTTGTTAGGTTAAACTCCATATTTAATGGAAGTGGGAAAAATTTGCCCTATTTGTATCTTTCAAGTTTTACATTTCAATGCATTGGTATAAATCTAAATTATTCCCTTGGTCAGTGATCTTCAGTTGTAGATTGGAGCATGAACATCTTTCATTCATTTAGAAATATTGTATGTAATTCATTTAAATATTTGCAGGCATATCACCAAGCGTCGACACCTCGATTGCATACCAAAGCGCTGTTTGAGCAATAAACATTCAACTATCAGCATTTCATTTTTGAGGTGTTTCATAACAACACCGCCTAGTCAGCACCACTACCGCCACCCAGGAATGCCAAAGATATTATAACATGCATATCATAAGAACAAAGAGGAAATACGACGGAGAGAAAGGATGAATAATACTTTTTGATCCTGCATCGAATTCTTTTCCTTTTCCAGAAGCTCATCTCTACTCATCCATAATATTATAAAGACTCACAAAGTCAGCAAGTCAAGTCACTCGATCTCAGTACAATCATACGTAATACATTTCTTGTCTACTGCCACTCTCCAGCAAGTCTCCAGCGCTGTTAGAGATTCAAAGATGTGCTGTGATAAATGTGAGGGTATAGGTGCATGAGCCGGAATTCCCTCAAGTGAATATTATTAAAATCGAAAGGACTACATCGAGGCTGATCACAGCGACCACGATGATAATGATGACGATGATTAAAGCTTGACTGTTGGAGATGTGGTGCTGGTGCTAGCGACGGTGCTGTTTGACTACATCGGAATGCAGAGTAATCTAGCATCTCCCTTTCTCTCGCACTCTAGTCTTTTAGTCGATCGACAAAACAGTGTGATCATTTACTTAAAACTCATCATCCTCATAGACTCAAGATCATCATCAGCCCTGTACTCAATATGAGCCAGAAGAAGAGCAAACAAGGAGGACACGATCTTTTCTCTGTTGTCGCTCTATATATGGTTTAAACATTAAACAAGATGAGTTCTCTTGTACTTTTCCCTTAACTATTTCCATGTTGTTGATGACTCTTCTCTCATTAATCAAGAAATGGGAGAAGACGACGAATGCAACGACAAAAAGCTAAACATGCATACCACGCCATTCCTGCCACTGCCATGAAGAAAATGATGATGATCCATTCGCCGCATTACATTACTTCATTGTGTGTTGTGTACTTCTCATTATCATTGCGTGTCGTCCTACCGAAAGATATAAAATGTGGAGATCGACAGTCTTCTTACATATAACTTACAAGTGTATATTATGTACATGCATAAAAAACGCAATGCTATGGATGGATGAATTGAATCCCCAAGAGTGTCTCAAGCGCTTCACTGCTCCTCGCTCTCCGTTTACCCAACTTATCACAGCAGCAAGCACGAAAAAAACGTTCCATTGCACTACTTGTTCTTCGGCCGCACTTGTTTTGCTGCCTTTTTGCTTGCTCTTTGCATGTTCCATTCCTTACCATCCATCCATCTCTCTATCAGGGTCGCATCGTGTGTATAGAAAATGAGTATGTCGATCATGCAACGATGATGATGATTTGTTCATTAGAGAATTAGTCTGTGCTATGCGGTGGTGACTTGTCTAACTTTATTACTCAGCCGAGCTAAAAGTAATGTAAGAAGAGCAAAAACACAAGACTCCTTTTTTAAATAATGAATACACAGGATTGGCTTCTTCAGCTTAAGACTACCTACAGGAATCGACCACATCAGGAATTCCTATATACGTTGTGCATGCATAATAGGTATGTAGATTAGGTTACTTTTTTATGATTACACAAGAGAACAGGTGTGCTTTGTTCGTTAGTGGTGGTGGTGGTAGACTCTGGTAATATTGTTTAATAGCGGAGAAGACGACGAATAAAAAAATAAAAGGTTATTCTCTCTAAGTCGAGTTTTGAGTGGCTCCGAGTTTGCTTAATTCCCTCCTCCTTCCTCTTCATTTGCATAAGAGGCAGCCACTAATTACACACGCCTTTCCTCATTCATCGTAGACGTAATCATCATCATCAACGAACAAGAGAGAGAGGTTTTTCATTACGTGTATATATATGCATACTTATTATTACTACGAAGCTGGATCTGCGTTGCTTTTGCTCGGTCGTTCGCTGTTCGCTCTTCTCTCTCAACTCGTCGACTAAAGAGAAAAGGCTTCTCATTAATTAAAACGCGAATCAGCACAGCTCCCCACTGCTTCGCTCGCTCCTGTGTCGACGACTCAGCAGCAGCAACCAAGCAAAAAAACTTGACTCGGCAGAAGGAAGCCCAATGAACACGGCGAAGTGGAATTAAACTTTGCGATGATGATGATGATGATCATGATGATCATGACGATGAAGAGTATAGACTCTAGTTCTGCTTCAAGCCATGCGCTACCGCTACTACATTATTATTACTATACTTATTATACATACATGCATGTTCATTATTATTTTCACAGAGAGAAGCAACTCATTATTATTACAAAACTCCTCTCCCCAAGCCTACATGTTGTTTTCCACTTTACCTGTAATAACCAGTAAAACTATTACTTTGCCTGTACACTATTCCTTCTTTTATTTTCTTTCTCATTCGGATTTGCTAACGAACATAATTTTCATGTAGGACGTACGTAGGACTTTACCTTCATCATCAGAGAAGAGCTGAAATATGGGCAACTTCTTCTTTTTTTTTTGCAGTGTTCCTCCTCTCTACTTTTCCATTAGCTTCATCATCATGAGCGTCATGCTATATATAAGCTGGCTTACATGCATATCTTCACAACATTGTATTACACAAGGAGTAGTAGTAAATCGGATTGCTTTTTTAAATGTATTATGCAGACTTACTAATAACACCGGTGGAGGTAGGTATCCGATCGTGATGTTGGTGCCATACGTGCCTATTTACATATTATTTTTTCCTCCAATTTGTTTTTCTCTTTTTAAGAGTTTTCTCTGTGCGTCTACAGCAATTACTCTGCTACTGACACATCGATCTACCTACCTGCCTGCTTCCTTCATTTTCTCCTGCATAAATACCTGTGTGTGTAGGAGCAGTGCTCCATTATCAGTTGGAATTTCTTCACAGTAGCAGCAGACACGCTTGCATGCATACTTTATTATTATGCTTATAATAAGTATGCTGTTTTCCATTTTCCCTGATGTACGTAAATACTAGTACACACCAAGTAGAAATTAAGCTATTAATTTAAGACTACACTACAGACAAAACGAAGAAATATTCATCTCTGTGTATCAAACGAAAATAAAATTGGTATGCCAGCAGAAGTAAGTAGTAGTTTGCAAGCACGTACGAAACAAAAAAAAAAAAACAAATGAAGCTTCCCTGTTTCTTTGCCTGTTATTATTTTTCCTTTATTTTCGGGTGAAGCTCATTGTTCTTCTGTGCTGCTCCTATTTTTTTACTATTCATTTCTACTGTTATGTATTATTAGTATTTTTCTCTCTTCTTTTTTACTTGTTTTCCTCCTGTTGTTCCTCCTGGGCATCTAATTTATTTTCTGAATAATAGGTCGGTTTATTCGGTTCTTTGTAAAAAAAAATGTAATGTGAATGGAGTAAAAGCGGAAAAAGTAGAGAGAAAGAGAATATAAGGTTGGTTTGTTACTAAATCCGCTTTTATGCAAGACAACACACAAGACAAAGCATCACGGGAGAAAATAAAAAGGCTCTCACAATGAAGAAAAAAGAATTTCTCTTTTAATAGCCATTTTTTCAGGCTTCCTTTTCATTTCATTAGCATTTTTTGGGCTGTGTTGCTCTTCTCTGAGTTTACGTGCATGAAATGTGGTGGTATGGGCCATAAGCAGTGTGTTTGGAGTACACAGAGACCATATTATTATTACTTCATTTTCATTCTATGTAATTTTCATATGGTTTCTTTCCAGCTAGGAATACTTTCTATACTGCGTCACATTCATTTGTTTGAGAGAAATATGCATGCATACCTAAAACAAAATTGGTTGGAGCATTGTCTAGCTGTCTTTTATGTAATCTAACTAACTGGAACTTAAGTAAAAAGCTGGACACAACACACAAGACAACATGTAAATACTCACTGTTTTTGAAAACCATGCATTTACCCCAAGTGCGTACTTGTAGATCTGGTAAGTCCAACCAAACGTGGACGCGTGATGACACGATAATATCTTTTTTTAAATGCGTAAGTTAATATGACAAAGTCGCTTTTAACTAAATTTGTCTTCGTTGTTGCATTGTAATTTTGCACTAAATGTATATTTCAGAACTAAAACTTGAACCCTTTGCAACAACACTCTACTGTCAATATCTTTTATTTTAACCAATATTTTAAAATGCAGTATGTATGCATGCAGGTATTTGTTTTAAAACAATATTGAATAAATTTTAAACTTTAAACAATAAGGACACGATGCAGTAATTGACATGACATAGTCAAAAATGTTTGAAAGATTGTCAATGTTTGGTAGATACATTCAAAAAGTTTACAAGTGTGTCTGTCTTACAAGTCACAAGTTACAGTGATACAGATTTGAATCAATAATCAACACGCTTTTTGTACTCATTATGACGAATTCATGGCAGCATAACAGAAGACCTCCCGATACTCTAATATCGATCAATCAGTTTTGATATGAATAGTTTGCTGCTCCTCAATGAGTCAGCAGCTTTAAATTAAGAAGCACGATTAATATTCATAAAAATAATAATTATCGTTATCTTTCTGCTAATCATCTGAAATAAAATCTTCATATCGATCATGAGTCGATTCTCTTCTTGCGTGGCCGAGAAAGACCGCCCTGATTGTCATTCTATTCTTATTTCATAGAAAGGAAGAGGAAGAATGATTCAAAGAAAGAAGAAAGTATGCGGCTTAATTGCTCTATATAAAGCATGCTTAAAATTCCAAGCATTCTTGTATCTGAGCTAAATATTAAACTTTTCCCTCACAAATTAATTTTTTTTTAAATATCAAATAAATCACTGAGCGTCTCTCCCGTAAGGTAGTAAAACAAACAAGAAATAATTTTTTAATCTCTTAAGATTGCATAAAAGTCAAATCTCCAGAATGTGCATAAGCATTAAAAAGCATATAGTCGGAGTCCTGCAACGAACCTGCAATGGGGCATTTACAATTTATTGGCTCTTTTGTACTCACACTCTCTGGGCAAGTTGTAATAAATCAACTCATGTAATAATTCACTTAAGCACCACCACTACCAGAAGAAACCACACCACTGATTGTTTGCTAGGCCCTTCCTTCTCAAGACATTTTAGGAATTAATCAACAAGAGAAATTAATTCTTTAACCTTGTGAACTTGACATTGTATTTAATTAAGCCTTAAAGCTTGCTGGTCTTTCCTTTCTTCCCTCTCTCTATTTCTCACTGGAAGAAGAAATCAAGCAACTAATCCAGGAGGGAGCTTATGACGGTCATGATCATGATGTTGGAGATTATGGTGAGACGCAAAGGAGAAACGTGTGAAAAAAGATATCTCATTCGTAATAATGACAATGGGCCTTTCTTTTTTCATCGTGAAAAAAATTCGTTATATGCTTCCACTTATGTACATATATTCATGTATGTATCACGCATTATATCTGCTAACCAAGGGGAGTCCCACCAAGTGATCTTCTCTGTCGTCTCTCTAAACCCATCATCAAAAGGAAAAGCAAAATCCAGCGGACTGTGTTCACTTGGGTAGGTGTATTGTATAAGCAAAACTGAACAAAAAAGCAGCCTTAATTCCTCCCTTGTCTTTTATACGCACTGACTGTTCCACAGACGGATAACTTTTTTTTACAATCACATTCACAATAGCGATATTATTAAAAATATATATATTTAATATGTGCACCATGCTTGATTATGATTATTATTACAAGGGAAAGTATGTCATCATTACGAACATCAACGGGACATCACTTATTCTTGCTTGTTGAGAAGCCAGAAAACGCGATGAAACTTTGAGATTTCATGCATGGTTGCATGCATACCCCGTCTTTAACATTTTGCTCTTCTGCTGGATATTAGGTATAACTTTTTGACCGGACTGGAATCGCATATCATTTTGAATCGAATGGTCCTCTGTTGCTGCTGCTATTGTTGACTAAAAGGTGAGGTGATATATTTTTTCCATGATCATCATCATTATTATTGTCATGATGAGAATGATAGTCTCTGCTCATGATGAAGAAAAATGCGTGTGCTTAATATCAGTCGCCCTTCTTCTTCATCTCTTCAGTTAATAAATAAAAGGAAGATTTCTCACGTTTGTTATTAAGCATCTGTATTATTATTATACCTACTTTTGTCTGCTGTTCAGTGGTGGGATGAAAAATACAACACATGCTGGAGAGGAATCAGTTACATCATCAACAGAAGAATGGGATGATGTTGATGATGAGACCATAAGTAAATCCATGACCGATTAAGAATCCACAGTGTATGTCATGCCCACGCCTTAAATTAAACACGTTCTTTTGCCCTTTACCCCTGAGTGTACACAAAGCTGGAGCAGTTTCAAAGGAATTCATTAATTATGCCTTAGGTGGGCCCACCGTCACAATATAAAACTATGATACAGCCAGGTTTTTCAATGAATGTTGGCCAAATCAGAAATATATCATTGATGATAATGATGGTTAAGAAATATATTGAGCAAGAATTCGGAACTAAACAGGGGAGAGGCTCCCATTATCTTTTAGATCAACTTATGTTAAACAAATGTGCGTAGATATCATATACAATAGTATAAACGCTATTTCCGTTGGAAGTGTACAAGAAATGATGGTATTTAAAGCCCCATAAAAACGAAAATGCCAGCCTCATAAATATAAAGATAACGCTGCTTTATAATGCTACATATTATCAGATATTGATTTCCTCGTGATACCTCTAAAGAAACTGAATGAAACTTTTAGTTTGTTACTTTTTTCAGCATTCGTTCATGACGCAAAACAGTTTGACATTCATCAACTTATAAGACGCTTAAATACGAAAGCAAATACCTAGTCACAGCTATTTTCACGGCTGATTGTCGATTGTACTTTTACTAATAGAAATTTTTATTGCTGCTACGACACTTTGCAAAGTTTTTCCTCATTGTTTGTGAATTTGTGAATCTGCATTGACTCGTATACTCATTTTTTGTAATAGCAAGTAAAGTGAAGAGTCAAACAGAAGTGAGCAGGTAAGCTCATACGTAAACCAATAATCATGTTTCATTCTGCTCCTTGCCCCTTTCCAACTTCTTAATCTATCATCTATCCATTCCACTAAATTCCGCTGGCATTATGCTAATCGCGTAATTATTCTCAATATTTCTCAGTCAATTAGAGATGAGAAGAAAAACGAGTAGAAAAAAATGGAGAGAGAAAGATGAAGAGGATAATACACATTCATAAGCGGTGATCCGTGCTCCCTTTCATTATCTTGTACATTTCCTTCACCTTTTACGCTAATCTCACTATCATATCTCATCAAGTTGATGCCTTCAACATCATTCATTGTGAATACACCTCTACCCACCTATTACATCGCTATATACATTACACGCAGCCCGATTTTTTGCTCGGCTGGTTCATTCACTTTTATCATTATGCATGCATGATAGACTGAACAAGAAAAATAATAATAGGCACAGACACAACATTTGTAACTAACTACTTCTCCCTAACATTTAACATAGTTGTTGTATGCATAATATGTTCAATCAAGCTTTAAAAACTATAAAAGCTCGTTGAGTGACTGAGACTGAGTGAGCACAAGCTCCTTTCTTCTTTTTATCATTACTTTCCAGGCTCATGCACAAGTAAACTAGTGAAGAAGTCCGTTGAAAAATAAACGTAAGCGCTAAATAAAAGGCTAACTTATTATTATTGCCATCATGCTATAAAAATACTCTGTATAATAATTTTGTTTATAGAATCTCTCCTCGTTTTTCCTATATAGGTGAAACGTGTTCTTAAAAGGCTCCATAAAACCAACTCTGCAATCTAAAACACCCAAGTCGATAAATTAATGCTGTGTTCACCTATCAAAGGAAGAATCCTGCCTGCCTGATTGCCCATGAGTCAAGTTTTGCTGCTGCAAGATGATAGTCGTATATATCATGTCTATTGACAATTGACCTATCACGTTACCATAAAAAATTATATATTTCTTTCTTCCTTTCATTTTCATTAGATACTCGTAAAAAATTATGTATGTTGGATAAAATACGTAAGTAATAGGTAATACCTATATATATGCAGCCATATTGCTTCCATAAAAAGCTTATTAAAATCTGCGCTTTGAGATGCATGGTTTGCTTTATTCAGTTTATTCTACGATAAATTTGTCTGTATAAAAATGTCGATTAGCATGAAATAAAAACGCTACAAGAAGGATATTACTTTTGATGTGTATTAAGCAGAGATGTGGATGAGAAGAGCGATACTCTTGTATTTGTATACCTACTCTCGAGTGAGACTAGTTTTTTTTTCTCTGGTGGAGATTTTTGTGCAGATAATGATTTATGATGTCATGCCATTCATTCTTCTTTCCCGACTTGGAATTAATTGAGACGCCTATAGTATAATAATATGCAGATAAACACAGACTCAAACTAAAACATCTCGGTATATACTATATTCTGTAATAGCATTAAAAATTGCAACATGCTGATCATCAAATAAGTAACTGAATCCTACCAGCCCTTCTATGAATTAACTGGCTCCTATTATTATCGTCATCAATATCATCATGCAATGCTATTACACGCTTCTGAAAGAAGCGACGTGTTTAGCGATGTTGTTTTGTGTGTGAGTTTGTTTGTGACGCAGCACTTAATTGACCCAGCATTCCGAAGTAATGCAAAGCTTTTCGGATTCACGACTCTCTAATAAAAAGTGACAAGCTACAAGCAGACGCTTTTTACCATGTACACATAAGGTGGACATATAAATTCAAAATACGCATATATATTAGCATATTACTGTTCATTTCACTAGATCGCATATTTTGTAGCATTTTATAAGCCACTTCTAAGTAATCATTTGGATTGATTCCCTCATTTATTCATCCAAGCAGCTCAGTAGTGACGGAGTGTATTATGGTGGAATAATTTTATAAACACGACAAACTGTCAACCATGCTTTAAAAAGAAGAAAAGCAATAATGATGAGAAGCAAAAAATTCCGTAAATGGTGGCCTGTTGGCGGTCGTAGCGTCAGGATGTCTTTTTATGTGGTTTTCAAAAGCGACAGCAAAACTATGTGACTCCTTCGAACCCCTGTAGCACAAAAGTCACACTTCTCAATTAACAAGTTTAAAGATGGAGAATTCCTTGTTTTTACCACTCTATATTCAACAAGCTCGGAAAATCAACAAAATTGTTAATAATGCTCAAGTATAAACAAAATGCTCATATAAGACTTACGCTCAGCGTCCACATTTTTCCAACGTTTTTACATTAAACATGGTGGCCCAAACCCAAACGAAAAATACATGTTTTACAGAGTGTTCATTTTCTTAGGGCATTTTTGGTTGAAACGACACACCATCACATTCACAGTTCGTTAATGCCCATGGGATGGAATGCATCTCATTTACATCCATCTCTCTCACTCTTGGAGCAAATTCTTGTAAAAATCTGCAAATAAAAAGACAATATTATGGCTCTGAAAATTGTCACCACATGAAAAAATACACAAAGGAAAATTCTAACGTAAGTGGTATAAACATGAAAGCTTGCTTCTATATAGCTTATACTTTTAGTTGAACAACAAAATGTATGCAATGTTTTACTGTAGTCTTTTCCTACTTTCCTTTTTCTGTGAAAGATTCATTAAGTCCCTCGCTTTGCTTACACCAATCCGACCAAAATCCATACAGCTAAATTGCTTGTACAGCATCAGCTTCACCACCACCACCAGTTTGACTTTTCGTTTAGGGAAGAAGAGAAGAGAGACTTGCTCACACAAGCAGCTCGTTCCACAGAGGAATTAATCCCTGTGACTTTGATTCAAGCACTAAGTCTCCATTAACACTGACAGCTAAATTGATATAAAGTACGCTGTCATAATTTTTTAAGGATTAGCTACTAAGAACGAATGAACTAACACAAAAAGAACCCAAACAGCACCAGACATGGTGTAGCTGCACTTTATAAGTATTAATCTATATATAGATATGGAAGTTTTAGGGGTATATGTATCAGTCATACCCATATTCCTTCTACAAAGTGCAATTATGTGATGACTTTCCTCTGAAGAATTATCGCTGGCACAAAAACAAGCAAAGCAAAAGGGAACAAAAGAAAAGTATAATAGGATATATTATCATCCAACCTAATAATAATTGCAGTAACTTTTAGCTTTTCTGTGTGACTTGATTCATGTCCTTTTTCCATTAATTTATCCTCTTCTTTTACTCCACTATCATGGCTTGCTTTACACTTGGTAGCAACTTTTCCTTTCATTCGGATAGAAATATTATGTTTTAACTATGTCCTATATAGAAAAAAACTTTTACGTTTTTTACGTACGTACTTTTTCGTGTGAACAAGTGTCTTTCCGTGCTGCTATCTAGCTGCCGTCCTGAATTAAATAATTACAGAGCTGTCCATTCTTTCTCTGCTCACAAATTTTAATTTTTACTGACTACAAAAGCCCAACTAACTAACACCACTAATTAAATGATGGTTTACGGTCCGCCCATAAAAATTAGGCATCTCCTCCTTTTCGTGATGCATGAAAACTGCCATGTAGACTCCTGCTGATTTGTACCCCATAAATGAAGTTTTACTATTTTCGGCCCAACATGGCATCTTCTTGAAGTTTGTCATGTGTTCTTGTAGTTTTGAACTGTACAAGATGATGATAAAAATATATAGGTAGGTGTCCTTTACTTGAGTAAAAAATAGATTAAGCAAGACCTCTCTAACAGATCAGAGCTTCTTCATTATCAGCTTCAGAGTGTGTGGTGAAAAAGGCCGGTATCTGTAGATTTCTCCTTTGTGGTCATGTTCATGGCCTTCATGGGGAGTAAGGACATTCACAAGAAAAGTTCAAAGAGACATAGCGCCATAGTCGTCCTCATCACCAAAGCCATCATTGCAGTTGCAGCTATAAACATTCTTTTGCCAAGTTAAGACTCAAGAAGTGTAATATGGTATATAAAGACACTAGTAAAAAAGAAAGTCAACTACCCTAAGAAGAAGAGTCATTTATTTTATTAATGCGTAGACTCATTTTACAACATCATCGTCATCATCATTTGCTCATTTCTCGCACATACTCCCATCTGATATCACATCTAGCATCTAATATTATACACTTTTTATGTCGGTATGCACTTTTTTATTTCTCATTCTTCATCGTCATCATGATCAGCTCAAAGACTTTAGTATATTATTGTCTCACTCGAATATATCATCATGTCCATGTCCTTTTCATTTGTGTAGCATCATCATCATCATAATCAGTCTCAGCATCTCTCTTCTTTTGCGGGAGGAGAGAAAAGGCGTCTCATCATTTCTACTCGACCTTATTCATTACGGTCATCAACATCATCAAGCATCAACAGATAACAGATTACAAACTTGGTTTAAACTCTTCATCATCATCGTTCATGTATGGGTGTATAGATAATGTGTGTATTGTGTTTTTATTGTTATACACACGTATAGAATTATGCATATGAAAAGATTTAGCGTAATTTAACAATTAGGACGTGATGATGATCAAGAAAGAGGACCGTGCATTGCATGCTTTTTGTGTGGCTCATTAGTCATTTTGACTCGCTCTTTCAACAGCAAAGACAAGTAAAGTAACTGTGCGCACATAAATTTTCTTGGGAGCATTGCCTTCCTTTTAGAAAATGATATTGTTCTGTTTAAACGCTTGCACTGAACCAATTCGTTATATGTTTTAACTTTTTTTAAAGATGAGAGCTGCATTTTTTGCTTACGTTTACCCCCTGTAGACTCCAAGCACAGGTATTAAATATGCAGCAGCAGGATGTATAAAAGAGTAAATCCAGCCCATCATCTGAACCCGATCCCTTCAAAAATGAAGTGGCCGTCAAAAAGTACATATTGTGCATCTAGTCATTATGTAAAGGATTATTTTGTAACAGGTAGCTGGCCATGTTCCGTAAACAAAGCTTGATTAGCAGAGAGGCAGCATCATCATCAGCAGCAGTCCATCTTGCTCCAACCTTCTACCTGATTAAAGGTACTTAGTTAAGTAAGTAGGCAAGCAAAACAGACATGAGTCAATCCATCAACCTCTTCTTTATTCTTTCTAGTTTAAATAGTTTTAAAAAAGGGAGTGATATACGCTATGTGGTTGTTGTAAATATTGTCGGGGATGATATGAGAAGGAGGTGAAGAAGGAGGGAAGGGCAGTCAGGGTGCGTACGCTGCTCATCATCATTATCATTCTTCATGTAATTTAAAACAAGATCGTTTTCATTTCAAGGGAGAAGGAAACAAGTACAGAGAATTGTGTAATAGATATAATGACGGTCACCATTATTTCATTAGCTATACTTAAATAAGTGTTTCTCAATCAATCTATCCGTCCAATCTATTGACTTGACTCATCAGCATCGTCTTCCCTTCTTTTATTTTTCAATTTAATCCTATTAAAAGATATCACCATTACCCATCATCAGTGAGTTTTTCATTAATAAACTTTAATGTTTGTTTGATTGTAAATGATATAGCACTACTACAAGAGAAAAGAAGGATGAGGGAGAGGCTCCAATTGATTAAATGTGTGTATGGGTAGGCCATAGGACTACCCATGTCGATAAAGCTGAAGCTTACAAGAAAAAAGTGAAGAAGGGGCTTTTCTCATTATTGGATTGAGTATTATCATCATCAGTAGAAAAAGTTGAAAGTAGAAGTAGACACGATGAGCAACCACAGTAAGGTTTCTTCCAGCACATTCAACAATAGCAGTAGAAGCAACAGCAGGTTCCATAGACTCATTTACCTAATTCAATGGGTGGTATGACTGACAGATATTTAATTCTTGTTAGATCTACAAAACTCAGAGAATAATGGCTTAAGAAGGAAAAAGGAGTAGAAAAGGATGGAGAAAACTTCCACAAGAAGACAAAAAAGGAGAGACGGAGAAAGACACGCAGGAGGGACGAAGGATGGAACGATCGTATCAAGATTGTGATGCTTTAAAAATCATTCATTGTATAAATGCACCTGTAATGCACAATTTTTTGTAATGAAATAGTGAAAAGCTTCTGGAGAACATGATAGTTTGTTATTTTGACTTGTATGATAGATTTAAAATCAACTGATGATCATCTTCCCTGATTGTAATCGATAAAACGAATATAAATTAATCATTTACCCCTTATTTAACCCCTTCGTTGTTTTGAATGCAAATAAGGAAGAGAATGCACGAGCAACTACCGAATCATTTCCCTGCTCATTCGTCATAACTTTAAAAATAATGTACACTAATCTTTTTAATTTAAGGTTCTTGACTTGATGGATATCGGATACACTTATGTATGCTTTGCTTCTGATGATGGCACAACTTGAGCCATATAGAAAAAGAAGCAATGTCAATGTAAACACTTAAAAAAGACTTCTAATACTGCTCCTTCACGAAATAAACACGCCAACTTATATAAAAAGGAGAGTAAGCGAGCGAAAGAAGGGAGCAACAACTTTAAATTATTACCGTGGTCGATAATATAGTTAAGTGGGCGTAATTTTATACTCACAAATTTTCCATAGTTCACTCACTTCACTTTTCCAGAAATTCTCAATGCTGCTCCTCCAAAATACCTACAACTAAAAAATGTGAATAATGCATGACTCTGGTTAATTCACTTCACTGACTAAATAATAACAGCATATACATTCACATTGTGTAATAATCTCTCGATTTTACCAAAGTCAACAATGTAAGCAAGAAAAAAGTTTAATAATATGATGATAAATATACATATTATTTCCCAATTTGAACGTTTTTTCTCTTCTGCTCCTCCGCCTCCTCCCGGTCGATTTAATGGTGCCGGTTTTACGATGATGATTATTGGTTTATATGTATCAAGTCTTGCAAGTTGATAAATAAGTCATTTAGTGAGCAAGTTATTTAAATACCGAACACAAAAAAAGCAATGCTATACTCTAGCCAAATAAAGTATATACGGAATGCTATGTAAGTATTATTATTATTATTTCGTTTTTATCGGTTCATCTAACTCAAAGCCTTGTCGTCATCATCATCTGCACCAGAAGTAACGTTAACGTTACATTGTCCTCATCGCCCGATCGTGTTCAGCATTTTTCCTCTCCATATAGCAGAGTGGTATTAATAAGTTTTGTTGTTCACCAAAATAATATAATAGCAAGAGTGAGCGACAACTTTGAAAGTACATGGCTACATTTTTAGAGTGACTCGATTATTTTTCCTTCTCGGGAAAGTCGATGAGCGAACCAAGTGGCTGAATATAATTTCTTATTGGAACCAGTCATTCGCATTAGCTAACACTAAAACTAACGCATATTATATCGAGAAAAAAACTTTGTGCTTGAGCATTTTTATAATGGGAATTATAATGCATATCTTGTGACCTATGGCTTTTTCTCTCGGGTGGTGTATAAAATGAGTATTCAATCAGGCATCAATACAGCACAAGCACAGAGCATGCAAGAGAAACAAGTTATTTTCCATTTAAATGATGATGATGATTAGAATGGTGATTCCGTTTTTTATTATTTAGTGCATCAATATAAATATTCTTTGCATGCTTAATGTACACGCTTGGCATAGATCAACTTTATAGTCAGCACTCTACCAGTGAGTTGTTTATCATCATCGTCACCACCACTTGTCTCACTAAATAAAAGTCAACTCGACTATTATGCAGAGCTGGGCGGATCGAATGAATGCATAGAAAAAAGGGTTAAAATTTTTGTTATATTGTGAAGGGAAGCAGGGAGCAGTGCCGAAGCTGAAGTAGCAAACAAATAAAATTATTTATCACGACTCCTGTGCATTCTTTCTCCCTGTCCATCTCGCCAACGCAAAAGAGAATACAGTAAATGCATAAATAAATATTGAATATATTCATAAAAACATTAAAAAGGATGATTTAGTCGACGACCTATGTATAAGGTATAATTTTTTATTATTTTCATTAATGCCAATGCATGGATTTTCGTTACTTACATCAGGCAGTTCATATAAGAGAAAATTAAATATATCTGCATGACCGTTGACCACACCAATTTCATGTTTAGTGTATATTGTGCTATTTGGTCCTTAGACTGAAAATATTTTAGCACTAAACGTTTTCTTTTGGTAAAAATGCAATAGGAAATTACATTTTATACTCTTTCACGTGAGCTGCTTGTTTTCTGTGAGAGAAAATACGCATGGTAAAAGCACACGTTTGTGCATTCGTTTCATTATACGAAACCTTTCAGAAGGTTGATTTTACAATTCATATAGTATTTGTGTTGTTTTTAATTTGATTCAGTATTATTTTCACTAGACTTATAAATATTTTAATGTTTTCATGTGTTTTAGTCGGCGACAAACAGAAACTTGAAGATTCGTTTCTTTCCCAAATAAGTGGGCTATAAATGACAAACATTCCAAATCATTATTTAAACACGAATATGTATTAAATATTTAGGTATTTGTAAAAGTGAATTGTAATACTTTTATGTCTACTTCCATTCTAACCAATTATTTCTCATCCTAAGGCATTTTCTCATGTCATTAGAATGAGATGAACCTAGCCAAAGCGGGCCATGATGACCGGGCCGTTACAATCACAATATGATGTCGGATATAAATACCTAAAACTATAACATAACAGAGACACATGAAATGAAAGCTAGTTTTTTTATCGTTCATTCATTTCTCTACAAATCTCATATACACAGTTCTTAGTAATAAAATTATAGACACTCACATATCACATTTGAATACAACAGAAAAATTGAAAATGACACTAAATTTCCAGCTGTGTAGCCGGCTTTTAGGCAAACGAAAAGTATAGCTCATCTTCATCAGAATCAGAACCACATGCAAATCAAGATTTTAAGTACCTTACAAAAAAAATAAGGTAGTAAAAATATTTGAAAAATTCCTCTTTCGGTTCGGTTCTTTGGATTTTCATTCGTCACCAGTAGGAGGTATGTATAAATATTATTATCGTAACTATTACCCGATGCAAGAACCCATCACACTAATTGGTTGCGAAACGTCTAGCCTATTGTAGTTTTGAATGAGTCATTCCCTCCTGCATGGACTCGCTAGCAGCGTAGATTGAAACCCACCTGGTAAAAGCAAACACTTAAACAGTCTTTTAAGTGTTTACTACCTACATAACCGATACACCTGCCTCAGTGATATGTAAATGGCAGCACTCATTTATTTTTTTCCCCAGAATCCGCCACTTTATTTCGTTTTAATAGTAAAATATAAAACCGATTGCTTGAATGCATAAAGAATTTGATATAAATCCGAAGTATATATAAGGCATTTCGTTTTTAGCAAAGTAAATATCATTATTTTCTTTTACATTTTAGGAATTTCATCCATTCTTCTTTTCTCGATAGTTAATACTCTTGTGGATTGTATTTCTAATCTAATATAATGTTTTAATAGCGCATTTATACGATGCATTGTTTGTTTGATACACATTTTCTAGTGACAGTGTCTAGCCGATTCAAGTCGGAAGAGAGAGAGAGAAAGAGCTATGTATAGATTTTTAGCTGATATTATTATGTAGAATGGAATGTACGGTTGTTAGTAGAAAAGAGAAAAATATGCCATAAAATTACAGGACAAGTATAAAAGTGTACACTTGTGATTATTTTATTGCTGACTTGGACTCTACTGGAGACATCTACAAAGAGAGGTACGATGCATAGTGAATACCTACACAGGTTAACATATACTGATTGTAAAGAAGACAGTGGGAGAAGACAAGTAGATTTTTTCTGAATAACAACCTGAAAATGAATAAAAATACCTTGTTAAATAAAAAAAAACAAAATAAAGTAGAACACAAAGGGAGAAACAGAGTCGGAGCAATAGCAGCAGAAGGGTTGGCAAAAGCAAAGTAAAAATATGCAGGTTATAATATCCATGAGATAATGAATGTGGAAAGGAACACCTCATCCATCCAATTCATTTGACGACATAACGAAGAATACTATGCGACTGTAATCGTAATCGTCATCATCACCGTCATCCAATGTCTCAAATGTAATTTGAATGGGCAGAGAAACGGCAAAGAAGAAATGGAAGAAGAATATATAGCATGAAAAAGAACCATTTTCTTTCTATAAGGACACCGATGTTGCTGCTTTCAAGTGATGTTGTTATTGATGATGACGATCATCATTATCGTCATGATCATCGCACATTTTCTTCTACCTCTGTCTTGCTCGGCGTTGGCTTGCGCTGCTGCTGCAAATACTTATGTAAAGACATTCTCTTTTAAAAAGAAAAGATACTTACTTGTCTCACAGCATTATTAACAACTTCTATATGGACATATCGCTTTTATAGATTGTGTACCGGTAAGCGAGTGTAAACTGGACAAATAAATGTATCCTTGCTGAAACCTACCGTGTAGAGAGATGGAAGAGAAAAAAAAGAAGAGCAATAACTTGATGAGAATATTTTATAGGCCAAGAGAATTTGACACGCGCCGGGCTGTTTAGATTTTATGCAGAATTCCAAGCTACTTAGCTACCTGCAGAGATCTCAAGGGGGTCGATGTCACACGTAGTAGCAGCAAGCAAGCAACCATCAGTATCCTCGAAGCAAGGCAATGTAATAACAGCATTCCCTGAGAACCATCATGTATCCATCCTTTCAAGTTATTCCTTTCTTTACCTTCCTTCCTCTAACGAAACCAAAACACATTTAGTTTTTACTATTTTCTTCTTCAGTGGCGGCTCGGTGTAATCTAAGTAAAAAGAAACAGAAAAAAAAAACACATTTTTTAAGACGGAGAAGACCAATCTACATAAAATGTACATATGTAGACACATGTGGATTGGGAAAAGGTGTAATATATTTTTTATTTTATTTTCTCAATCTATTACATGAATGAATCTATTGCAGAGGGGACAAAATCTGGAGATGGAATGAGAGAGAATTGAATCGATATCACCTAGTCTCTCTTGTTTGTGCTTACACTCATCTCCACACACACACACGTAACACATCACACACTACTTACTTTACTTACATTACATCACATTCATTCTCTCTTTCTTCTTTCTTTTTTAAATGTATTAAAGGTGCTTCCATTGATATGGCTCATGAAGTAAATTCATTCCGACGGGAACTGCTTCACTATCCTTGTTCATTCCGGTTTTATTATTTGGCATTCATTTTGTTTGCTCGTGATTTAAGTTAGTTTGCACAGGTATGTTGCTGAATTAGAGTATGTGCTCCAAGTTTGTTCAAAATGATAATACAATGCATTACAAAAGCGAAAAGCATGTGTGTGTGTGTAGAGCAAACTGCAATTTAAAAATGTGATTGAAAATGAGAATGAGAGTAATGAAGAGACATTTTCCAAGAAAATTACCTTTTGAATCTAGAATTGTCACCGAACACACATAGTTTTTATTATTGTGTACTCAATCCATCAATCCAATTGTGAAATGAGAGCAGAGTAAATGAGGAAAATTAGCAATCTAGTCAGGTGTCTTCTTATCTTTTTTTCGTTGGTGGTGTACGCGAAAGTAGGAAAGAAATTCATTACGAGTTAACCTAGGAGCGTGAATACATAAACCAAGACCATCAACCACGGCAAACGAACAATCCAAATTTAAATTCATTCTGTTTTGTATTTCACACGAACACAGACCCTCATGATGATGATGATGCATGGCGATACTTCTCATTGGAAATCGTGTAATTTGTTACGCCACAACATGAGCCAAAGTTACTTAGGTATAGGTACAATACACTACTGTGATTGGATTGAACACGCAATTTTGCTAGAAGAATCTCCAATACATACAGATATTCAGGTTACCCAGGTTGAATGCACGAATATTCTCTCACCCACCTCAAAGGCAAAAGATATTATGAGAAAGAAAGAAAAAGAAGCAGGTATCATAATCATCGTGAAATTGGCAGTGAGCTCAGTCGTGCATGCCTAGTTGAGTCAAATCAAAAAAGAATCAAAAGGCCAAAATAGGAGAGAGACATTTGCTCGCAAAAATCATGCATGCCTAAAGTGAAGTATGTATTATTATCATATGGAGATGAGGTGGGAGAGTTAAAAATTAAAATGAGCAGCAGCAATTAGGCGATAACTAGTTGTAATTTTTAGTTCATCTTATTATGGAGCAGGGTAAATGAATGGTATTCAGCAATTCAGCATTTCTGCTATCATGTCTTTATCTTTCGCGCCGAATTACCAACAAGAAGGACTACTTAATATATTTGCATCAGCATTCTTGACACCTCATATTTTCAAAATACTTTCAGTAACTTCTAACACCACTTTACAGGATCTGACTCCCAATAATTCTCTTTTTTTTTGTCTCTCTCCCTTTGATGTAATAGAACTCTGAAGGAAAATGACATGATGCCCATATACCACACAATTGTGGAATGTTGCTGTAAAATATATGAGCCTCATCATCACATTAGTTTTGCATGTGTGTGTGGTGCTGATAATCCGTATTGTACAGACGTCTTCGGTTCTTTCTCTGGCTGTTAATATCAGAAAAGTTTTGCATACTTCCCATCTTACACAAAAATAGTTTTTTTTATCCCATCCATTTTAAAATGCTTTTTCGCCTCTTTACTGAAAATGAATGAAAAAGAATGAAATGCGATGTGATGTGAGCGACCGTCTTGAAAAGAGCTTTCCTCTCTCACATGCTCACTCACACTAACACTTTCCTCAAACAAACACACATCACACATCTAAATACCTACAGAGTATTTACCTCATCGTTTTTCATTCACTCCTATTTTCTTTCTTCTTTTCTTATTACTAGTACTTACATGCTCACATGAGCAGTGTATACGTACCACCAATTCCAATCTGATACCAATAGATGGTTTTTTGCATACGTAAAAACTTCTCATGCTCGTTTTTTTCTTTAGCATTCCGATCAGTCACTCTTCATTTTATTAGATCTTCGTTCTCCTCTTCTCTCTTCGTTTCGCTTTTCCATTTGATGGAAATGGCTTTTTTGTAAAGCATCATTATTCTCCTTTTCCACAAATTTAATGCATTCCTCTGTGTACATTATTACAAAAAACATTACTTGCTTCTCTACTATTTCTACGTATAAACATGTAATAAATATCACATACTTTACGGCAAACACGGGTTTCCTTTCTGACTACGTACCTGACTCGCTATTACTGCGAATGCCAATATCCCAACCAGGCTGAAAAATAAATGGATAATCATGATCATCCTCATCATCATCACGATCAACATCACGGCACCGAAAATAAATAAAAAACGAACTCCATCTAAACCCTTTTATTTGACGTGATTAGCAATAAGAAAAATTGAGTGATAACTAAAGCCTAGTCACTGCAATGAGTGTATCCAAAGAAGTTTTAAAACATGGATGAATGCGATGCGAAACACTTGCCTTGAAAACAGTAGCGATATGGCTTTCTTCAATTCGTCAGGTTCACTCACCGTATGAAAAACGTGCATAATATTTTTCTATTGTGTAGTAGCATCGCAAGTTATTACAAAGAATCCCAAAAAGTGCATGTAAAACATACGCAGATATGCATTTATATTTAATTCAGTAATCGTAATCCAGAAAACCACTGCTTCATTAGTACTGCTAGATACACCCTAAACAGAAACTGAAAGGATCAGAGAGTACGTTTAAAATTTCTTCAGTCTCTTTGCTGCTGACGCCAATGAATTAGATATGTCTCGATTTTCGTCGATTGGTACACCACCACCACTTAAAAACTAAAGTCAGTTTCGGTTTTGTTTACTCGCTTTCATTGTAGGAGTTTTTTCTTCTCGTTCATTTCATCATCAGCATCATGTCTGTCTACAAATAAATACTGACGATTATTATTACGAGAAAATCCTGATGATGATGACGCATTTCAAGCTAGAAAACCTTTTCTTGTTTCATGCTCACCATACTTACAGAAAATTTACTTTGTGTTGGTAAGATGGACTTATTGTGCATATATTTTCAAGAACATACAGCCAGAACTTTCCATCTAAAAATATCCAAATATGAGAGCTATAACCAATATTCATTAAAGATATAAATAGTTTACAACAACAAGTTACGCATTCAATAATGATATAAACATCACCATCCCCATCAAAAGACAATTCATCCGATGTTTCCGAGCTAAAAGGAAATTATTCTTATTGTTCTATTTATTATTGTTTACTTTTTACAGCTTGCAAATGATTGTCTTCATCCAGCTACTATACAAAGATCAAAAGAAACGTTCAGGTTTCACTTATTAAAATATACAGTACCGTATTAAATGGATACTCAATCGGCAACAGACGTCGCTGATGAAGATGATGACATTTGGAATAACATATAATTAGAAACAATTGTTTCTTTCTTGCAATTGAAAATATAATACGTAACATTACGGCGAGAAAGTCTCTTATGTTTTACAGATTATATGCGTACTTGGAACTATACAACCATTATAAAAATTATTCCAGTCATGTAAAACATATCATTAATATGTTATTTTGGAATTGTAAGACAAAAGTTGTGAAAGGGACCCACCTTTCCTCTGTTTTTGTCTGGATACTGCTGATAAGACGACAGAAGATGACAATTCTTAAGAGTTAAAAACGCACATACATGCTACATTGCTACATATGTGGGATTTCTCCTTTTCTAAAGACAAAGCCAACCAGCTTTAATGCTATACGGTATTGATTAGAGAAGATGATAAACTATTGAGAGAAAAATGAGTAAGGACGATGCTGCCGATGACAAGAAGGAAAGAAGGAAGAGACAAGTCAGATGAATGATGACAGAATAGATCATCAAATCCGTCAACATATTTTTTCGTTACTTCTCTTCTTCATGTCTAAGAGGAGAGGAAAGAGATGAGCTGACTTAAAATAAGATTCATGCATGAATGAAGAATTTTTTTGCTGACACACATACGTCTGACAAAGATTGTGTATGTACATGTTATGCAGTATGTGTATAGGAACTTTCCTTGCTCAGAGTTGATCCTCTGGATCTTAAAAGAGAATGATTGTGAGGAACAGATGAAGAGAAGAAGCGGCAGATGATTTTGTTTTTTGTAAGCTACTCTACTTCCACTTTTTCATTTCTGTATATGAAGGTATTATGCAAATTATTCATTCCACCACCAAATAAATTATAGCAGGCTTTTGTAACGCCGTGTGTGGCGGCTCAATGACGCTCATGATCAGAACACTAAGAGAAAGGTTCCACTCTAGAGATTTTTACTTTATAAAACAAAAGAAACAGAAAGAAAGATTCATCTTAAAATTCATCCAATGCTTTTTGTGTCCTCTGGTATCCCATTTCAACTGCGGCAACGGCAACACTACCGGTATCTCAATTGTGGTGTGTGTGACTGGAAGCAACAAATCTACAACCATTGAGTCGTGATGATGAAAAGAAAAAGAATCATACCATCGTGATCAGTCATGATCATGATATGACGGTAAAAATAAAAATGACGCCCATTATTCCCTCTTGAAACAATAGAGACAGTGGGACATATCAAGAGTAGCAGAGGCTGATGGTCTTGTTTTGAAGTGCCGGCGGGATGAAGGGATTATGATAGAAAGAACAAAAATATAAAAAAAATGCGTAAAAAGTTGTTTGTAAAAATAATATAAAATCTGATCTTAGGGTTGACCAGTCCCCTGTGTGAACTTGGATTCAGATCAGCAGAATTTGAAATGCGGTGCTAATCCTTTTGAGAAAGAAACAGGATACTGACAGATGACCCTTTTGGAATTCTTTTCAAATCTATGTACAAACCATCAAATATGACACAATAGCATCCATTCAGAGCATAAAATTAAAAAAAAACAAACAATATCTCTGAAGTTTTAATAAAGCAGTCTTAAATAAGTAATTAAACATTTTTAACAAAGCAACCTAGTGACTGGCTTGTTGGGACTACTGGATAAGATTCATACAGAGAAATCTACGTGCATTAAATTGATTGTATAATATCTAACATCTTCTATTCTTTCATTCTTCTACTCAATTTTTACATCAAATGTAGACATTTTAGTTTAGCGTTTAAAATATTTCATGTTTCTGATTTGATCTTCGCGGACTCGTTACGGCAGAATTGAAGCCTCATCTTCTGAATTTCATTTTGTACAATATTTCCAACGTGAGGTACTCTTTTGGTCATGCTTTTTATTTTATTTTTACGCATCAAAACAAGACATGGCATACGTAGATACCAAATATAGCGACGAAAGGGTATTTCGTAGCACTTTGTACTCACAATAAAAGTAACATGGCCATAAATAGAAAATATTTCTTGAATTGCTTGCTATATCAGACACGTTCAGCATTCTCTATTCAAGTTCAAAGACTCGAAGCAACTAGTCATGATGATATTATTATAAGGATCTATTTAATCACTCAACCTTCGTATGATTGTTGCATACAAGAAGAAGTAGGCAGAGTGGCAGATTAATAGAAAAATTTAGTTTTATCTTTGTCGAAAAAAATCTAGTTACTTATGGTGCAATGATTTTGAACATTGTGAATGTTGCTGATGTGAATGTATGATATTGCTGATGAGACTACAAAAATCGGTGGGACATTTTTTAAATTCTCATTTTCCATTCGTATTTCATTGTTTTAGCTTAGTCTGATGAAACGAAATGATAACTTTAAACTTTGATGAGATCTGAGAGTCCAGGAGAAAAGGCAACCCCGTTGGTGCAGTTCTCATTAATTTTCAGGTAAGCACCATAAAGTGCCCAAGAGGTCACTGTAACTGTATCACTCATCCCATTATCAAATGAATGATCATCAAAAGCAATCGAAAGGTAGGTGGAGGATTGGGATAAAAGAGCAGCAGACAAAGTGTGGGTAATAAATTGTAATCACGATCTGTGAGTGGTGTTATTATTGCGTACATTTACATATAGAACGCTCAAAATATAGTAAAGGAACGGCATGTCATCATGATTCATTACAGCAACATCAGCATCAAAAGCAAATCAGGTTTTTAGATGATGAGTTTTCACCTTTTGAAAATATACTGCAGTCAGTATATCATGATGAATATGCAAATGTATTCCAGTCTAGGGGCAAAATATTTGGATGCGTAAAAAAAGACGTGTGCGATGCTATGCTGTGATTATAAAGTCTGACTGATCATTACCAGCTAGATCACGAGTGTGAGATATTAACGGACAGAAAAATTTTATTTCAGTTTTAACACTTCTGAATGAAGTGGCAAAGTATTGAAGAAGAATTGCCTATGAATGATCAAGAAATGTTAATTTAGCGCCAAATTCATTTCATGGTTGCTTATATAGCTTGAATTTAAATGTTCACTCGGTTAAAACTGTACAACAAATAATGACAGGCAGCAAAGAGTAAAAAGTCCAACTAGCTGATATGTTGTATAATTCTTACCTGCGGTGATCTGAAATTATGACAGGGTAAACTGACTTTTGAGCTTAGCGGTTCTTGATTTTGTCTTCGTCATAAAATGTAAAAGTATTTGATAGAACTACCGGCAACACAGGAGTATTAAATATATGAACAATAATGGTAACCGTACACCAATTCAGCCCAACAAGCTTTCTTCAATCCGATTTTGTCGTTGATGCGACAAAGGATAAAATTGTAATTGTATGCTCAAATTTGATGCTGTTGCTTCTTGCCTTGCGTATCCTAGAACTCTGCTTTCTTTCCTAAACTAATTGTAACATGAAATATTATGAAACTAAAAATTAATACATGTTAGAAATTTAAGTTAACCATATGCTAATTTTTCCTTAAAAGCACATTTAAGCGGATAATGGAAAGAATTCCTTAGTTGTTCTTTAATTCGAGCGAAAACAGCTAGCTTAGTCTTAAAAATACCTATATACTATTATGCTGCATTGCTACATAAGCCAAGTGTATAAACCCCTCAACGTATTCATCTTAGGCCTTTCTGTGTTTAAAGGAGTTGGACTTTATCTCTTGAAAGTTGGCTTTGCTCATCCGTCATCAGCAGATGGATTTCTCCCTTCTTTACTTTCCTTGAGTGTTGGCTTGTGTGAGAGAGAGAAGAGAAAGTGGAAATTAAAATGCCATACGATTTTTTGTAACAAAATGAAGCTTCATTCTAGTTAGTAAAGAGATTGGAATATGGTGTTTCAGTCTTTTTTGCATAATAAAGCATATCCTTTCTTCTCCAAATACCCAAAACCATACATACAACGTACTTTACGTACAGTTTTCCTCACGATTTTACTTTCTACTTTATTTCCACAACACTGATGCTAATGCACTAATACTTTCTGCTACACCACCCGATCCATTAACCAGACCACCATCATCGTCATCCCCTGTTTTCTCCCTTTCTAATATGCATACTTCATGTCGATACTATAGATAGCTTTAATTTATAGTACTTACCGGTAACACCACATTTAGTATAAAATTCATTCCCCTTTCCCTTATGTAAACGAACCAACCACTACTTCCACCTCACCACTGCATCACTTTCCCTCCTTCATAATTACAAAACTCAATCTTCTTTACTTGCGAATGTCTATAAAGTCTATATAGAGCAAAAGAAATAAAGAAAACTCCTAAAGCTGTTGCTTTTCCTACTTTTTCTACAAGAAAAGAATAAAAACGGTTCTTTCCATCTCGACAGCTCTAATCCATCCTTTACCATACGTGCACTAAATTCCCTGGCATAATACATATAGGTAGTTATTTTGGCTTGCTGGCTCCATTCATTTATCCCACAGTAGAAGACTGAAGGGAGAAAAGCTAACCAAGCCAGCAACCAAGTTAACAAGTCATCTGTATCTGCACCGATGAATTTTTATGCTAAAAACAGGCTATGTGTGAATGAGAAAACATTAAAAACGCTGGGAACCGATTTACATACAAACTAATCGCTTTTAGTGGAAAGAGAAAGCGTAGACATGCACAAAGAAAAAGAGAGAGATACAAACAGTCACGATGTTTTTCCTTCATTTTCTTCTCATGAGATGAAGCATAAATTTATGTACATATTATACATGTCTAATCTTCACATGTATATATTATAACTTGAAACACGACTTTCATTCTTTTTAAATAAAGAAAGGAAAGTAAACTGCTGCTCGTCTTATCTTAAGCTGGCTCTTCTCAACTTTTTAAGGAAAGTAAGCATCTGTAAATTACAGTTGGGATTTAATCTGTCTTAAAGTCGTCCTTCCTTTTTCGTTTACTCGATACCATTTCTTCTAAAGCATACTTGCTTGTTTCCTTACTCAGGCCCGGTTTTTTTTTTGTAGAGAGTAATAAGAACGATGTGTTCCTTTTTCATTATTTTTTGCTTTCGTTTTCTTTTGTGTTTCTTCACCATAATCATCAGCAGTAGAATGAACAGACTTACTATAGCATACCAGCGTCGATAGATTACCTTGTCTCCTTTTTTGTCGATTTTGCCTAAGAGTCATTTTCATTTTTGTGCGTTATTCCAATCATCATGGTTTGTTTAGATGTAAGGCATGTCCTTTTTTGAATACTAAATTATGTACTTGCTCCATAGCATTTTATAACAGGTGCCATAATATACATATGAATCCCAGTTTTTGTTGTTATCAACATGTATTTGTTCTTTAATTTAGAACTAAGAATCGGTCATATAATATATTTGTAATGTGAAATGTTTCTAAAAGGGTCCCAAACTTCCTCTGCAATTGCAGTCTCCTTCTCTTAAACAATTCTAAAACGAAGAATAACCCCAACCATTTCCAAACATTTCATCTTATGCCAGGTAATGGTAACACTGAATATCTACCTAAAACCTCATTCCCTTCCTGACGTTTAATTGTAATGTAAAAATCCTCGCCTGTCTTTATGCAAATTATTCTTTTCTGAGAAACATTTGGGCCTTAGGTATAACAATCAAGCCCACACGTGCCCTTATAATGTGCCCATTCTTATAGCACTCACTTTCAAACGTCAATAGGCAGACGATAACATGAACAATGAGCAAGAAAAGGTTTATCTATTCCAGGAAGCTTTACGAACGTCCGTTGGACTCGTATTTGCATACAGAGAACATAGAGAAATGTATATCTTCTTTTCTTTTTATAATGAAGTGGTATTCACCTATTCTTCTTCTCCTTCCCCTTCCTTGTCTCGATCCAGGTTTTCTTTCTTTGTGTATTCTATATCGGTTAATACATACTTATATGACAATAACTATACCATCCATAGCAGATGAATATGTATCATTTCATGAAACCCTTCTTCTGGATATGTATTTTCCTTCTCATTCCGTCCTCATGTTGCAAACAACAGCACAGAGATCTTTTTCATTTCTTCCTCAATGCTTGATTATGCAAATGAATGAACAATACACAGTGTTGCTGGCTTACTTCAGTTTGTTTCTGCTACTATTGTTGTATGCACAACAAAAGCATGAAAACAGAGATGAGAGGGAAGGAAGAAAGCAGAAAAATACACTTTCTCAACGACTCAACAAACACTCGTATTTTTCTCTTTTTCATCTTGCGTTTTTATTTCAATAGGGTGTATTGGTCTTTGTCTCAATCAACATGACTTTCAGATTCTTTAGATTTGCTATTTACGTTGTCGATTCAATACCGCGTGTGGCCAACGTCATCTACTTTCCACTACAAAATGCTTTTTCTCATTCCTTACATTTCCTAAAGTCAAAAAGTGTAATTCGATGTCTTTATACTAACAATCATCATTGTAAAATCAAACAAAGCAAAATAATTCAAACAAAATTTTTCACTAAAAAATATACAGGAATAGCAGTACTAAAATAACTTCAACTAACATTAATTAAACTTGCTATTAATTTTCAGGAAGTGCTTCTCAATGAATTTTAAGGAATTTCCCTAATTGATGTCGTAATTAATTTCCCACTTCCTGATGATTTAATAAAACGGAACTTTTCTGTGATTCCTGTAATTCATCAACTGAAATAATCAGGATATGATGGTGAAATAGGGCTGGGGATTGAGAAACACTTGGTTAGTATTGGAGTTTTAAAGAACTGGATAAAATGCATGAAAATGTTATGCCGTATATCTGATGGTATAACGTATTGTTATGGCCTATGACTGATTCTTCAATGATTTTGTGATTCTCGATCAAGAAAATGCAAATGACCATGCCAGGAACTAGATGGAAACCAGTTTGAAGGACGTATCCTTCCTTCAATATTCGTATGCACTATAGTGGCAACTTTTGCTCATTTGGTTTTTCTTTGAGTTTCATAGTTTTTGACGACGCAAGCATCTGTGTCCGCTTCATTAACTCAAACTAATGAAAACTGTTGAAGTTGGAAAAGACTGAGCAAAAGAACTGACGTGAACATGATCAACATCGTCGTGTTTCATCGGATTTAATTTAAGGCTTGAGTAGAAGTAGTGCTTTTAGCTTCTTAAAATGGAACAAAGTAAACTTGATGAACAGAAATGGACAAAAGGCTTTTCCTGACTAACTAAAATGGACGAGAAAACGAGAATGATCCCAGAATAACCAACACAGGGGTAAGCAAGTGGAAAGTGAATTTTCCGGAATGAAAATGCAGGGAACAACGAGGGAAAACGAAATAAAAGGTCCATAGCTGATTGACTTGCTGAAAATATAAATGAATAGGGAGTCGAAAAACAGTGTAGAAATATTTACTGCGTAGTAGCAGCGATTTAAAATACGGGATAAAAATTAAGAGGAGTTTTTTACTGGAATCAGCATAAAAACTGATGAAGGATTTCTGATTTAAAATATAAAAAACGATGAAACGATGTAGGGTGATGGTATGGACGGGATTGGTGATAAGGTCAGTGAGGCTTTCTAATAATATGCTTTTTGATTTTACACGCTCGTAATGGGTAGGGGACCTAGAAGCATAAATGAGTGAAGAGGGAGATTGGTATTGCTGAGATTTCTATTATCATCTGTACGTTGGAATGACCAAGGGTGGAGAGACTCTGCTAAGTTTTCTTAATAAGTTATTATGTACTTTTACTAACTTTCAAAAAATTCAGAAAAACTGATTTAATCTAATTCTATACGAGAAAAAATACCACTGTAGTTCTAAAACGCGTATTTACAAGTAATTTTGAACATAAATTATTCACAAACAATTTGCACAGGTTTCCACAGATGTTTCATAACGGTTAATGTAAAGATGAGCAAAATAAGATCATAATAGTAAATAAATAGCAGTCTGTTTGCTTAAGTACAGCATTTTGATTTTTTACAAGTTGGGGCTTTATCCTTTTCGAAAATATGATTCCTTTACTCATGCATGCTAAAGTATTCACGAATAAATTATGTTTTATGAAAAATTCAGTTCAGACTTCAGAGCCTATGCATAACAACTTATCACTAGAAGCATGAACGATACTTTTTTATTATTTCACTTTCCACATTCTTGTGTGATAATGTGTCTCTGTCAAAATGACCGGACGACGGAGAAAGCCAGGAGCTTACTTGGCATAATGTTGCTTCCCCCGTATAAGTATAAGGAAAGCAAAAACACGCAAAAAATCTCTTTTAGCTAGTAGTACTCTCAAATCGGACACTGTAAATGGTAATGATGAATATAAAGCCGACTTGCCCAGCCGGCAACAAAAGCAAAATGCTATCATCAGAATAAAGGAATGACCAACAACACTTACCAATCCAGGTTCAGAGGAGATTTCATGAATAAAAAGTAAGGAAGGCATCATGAGAAAACACGGGAAATAATAAATGGATGTGTTTGTACTTTACAGACACTTTCACGTCTTTACATGCAACATCCATATTAATAATATGAAAATTTTCTTTCGGCTACTTTTTCCTTCTCCTGGTCATTTTGAATGTGATTGTGATACTAAAATGCAAGGAGAGATAAGAAAGCACAAGAAAATAGAAAGTACATTTGAAGTAAAACATTTTTTGTGCATTTGTTGGACAAACTTTTCTTCAGGAAACACACCACTTTTTATATCTAAAACTTGGCATAAAAAATTTAGGATGAAAATGAAAATAAGAAGAACGAGATTGTTGTCGCCGAGCCGGACACTCGATTTCGTGAAATGTCGTCCACTTCATCATCATCATAACATTTGCATTAAGAAGAGGAAACTAAGAAAACTGAAAAAATATCATTTTAGTGTACAATGCAGATAGAAAATCAGGCATTACAGAGTACTCACAGAGACCGAGGAGACAATGTTTTTTCTTCTTGCCTTTCTGATCATTTACCACACTTTCTCCGGATGTCATCATTTTTTAGAAAAAATGTATCAGTGTGTGCTTTTACCATCTCTTTCAGACGAGAGATGCTAGCCAGTAGTAACAAGAAAACGACCGTTCTATAGTTCCATTTCCATATTTTCTCTGTGTCCTCCCTACCTCCTCCTCACTTTTTCTCCTTTGCATTCCGACTTCGCATCTTATTATAATACATGACATTCTAAGTCTTGACATTCCCATTAAACCTCTTTTGCAGAGCATAGCAAAGAAACCGTTTCGTTTTCACTATTTTTGGAGACAGGAATCAAGCAGTAATGCAATAATGGCATTTTATGTAAAGTCCACTCAATAATAATATTCTTAAACATATTTCTTTCTTTTCCGTTTTTGTTGGAAAATACGTATCACGCTATACGGCTACGTACATCGATATACATTGTCAATATTTTAAGATATATTACTTATACACCATATTAACTTTCCATATTATGTAGGTAAATTTGAACTACAGCCATGCATTATTAACGACACGCATCTGTGCATTATATAATCTTGATTTTGAAATGTTCGTCAAAAAATTTGATGTGCTTATTCTGATGTTACTAGTATACCAGATGGCAATTCATTTTAAGTTTATCAGTTGTTAGAAAGTAAGAATCGGCCAAAAATTATGAAGATGAATGAGACTATAAAATAACTAATCAATCTTATAAAAAATAGCAATAAATTTTATGATAAAGATCATCAGTGTGGTTTTAACGTTCAATTGTTGGTTCATGGTGTTAAAAAGTTAACTATGATTAAAGTCAAGTAAATACGCAAACGAAACGCTAGTTTTAACCTGAACTTCAACAATTTTCTTCAAAATGTGCCTCTTGTTTAAGCCATCCCGTGACTGTAATCTGAATTCAAGATTAATACGAATTTTTTTTTTTTTTTTTACAAAAATGTGTTACTTATGTATTCATATTTCTTCACTAATAGCTACTGACCAAGCGGAAATATTTTTTGTCTGTCTGCTAAGTAGGATGCCAAGAGCAAGCATAGAGAAGTATCTTTTATGACAGGAGCTTCATCATCCTTTGTGTATCTTGGAGTAACAGAAACCCAATGAAAAATGGAAAGGAAAAGGAAGCTGGACTTTTGGGGGCGTAGTATCACATGTTATATAAAATCCAACCATGTACACATACACACTTCCCGGTCGGTCGTTTGATGAGATGGGCTATGCAATTCGAAGCCAGAGTAGGATTGTACACCAGTCGGAATTTTCAGTGTAAAAGTAGAAATACTCAGTCATCTTGTTAATATATTCATATTTTTATGGCGAAAAAAGTTGGAGAAAGTTTTTACCCTCTCCTGTCGGGAGAAAGCTAGTTTCTAATGTGTAATGGTACAAAGTATGTGTGTCCGGTCTAAGGATTCTCATATCACCAACCAACGCCATCATCATGTATAACAGCATCACTTGGTTTTTGAATCGCAGTAAGACTTTTACAAATCCGAAAACACAGAACGCATGCATTTTAGAATATTTGAAAGAAGTTTAGTTTATAAGAATAAAATATGAACTAAAGGCAGATGAACAGATATACAAACCCGTATATATTGATTTAAAAATATTTACATTGTGTTCATTTGTGTACTTTCCCATCTTTCTATCTACATTTTGAGTTTTTCTAGTGAAAATGACACCATCTGGTCATTTCATTTTTCTGATGCTCTACACGTTAAAATATTTAGAGTATTTTTTGTACCATTGAAATTAAATTACCATATCGTGCCTTCTAAAGTAATTCTATATGTAATACGTTTGTAGTAATCGATTGGTATTGATTTCTTAAAAGCTTGGATAAAAATTAATAATCCTTCCACCAGTTCAATTCACACCGTCATCTTTGAAGTTGTACACGAAGAATATGCACTCGTGACAAAGGCTGTTCCATGTTTTTATAGATCATTTATGCATGCACATAACATCATTCAATTTTTCATTATGAAAAACACATTAAAATCAACACACTCCTTATAAGAAGAAGCACGTAGCAGGAAGAGATGAGAGTAAATTTCATCGATGTTTTTATTCGTTACTTATACATTCGCACGTATGTATCCAAGCATGCATGAAAAAATTTCTTACCCTGGAGAAAGACGAAGTAAGATGGCAAGACAGAAGAAAGGATCCCTCTGTATTCTCCTCATTCATTTAATTAATATCAACGGACCTCGCTCAAAGACCATCCATCATTTTCGTATCTCTCTTGAACAAACTTCCTTATTTGATAGCTCATACTGGTGGTACTTGCGTAGTCAGAGAAAGCGATAGTGGTAGTATGCTCTGTGTGGTGACATGCACGGGACGCGCTCTTTTTCTAGATTTTCTCTTTTCCTTAACTAAAACATGTATTTTGTTAAGGTTTTAGCTCTGATGGAACCAAACCAAAACGATATTACAGTCTTACCTTATATTTTGCGATATGTGCATATATCGTCTCCCTAAAAGTGGAAGCTGAATAAACGATTTCTTTTAATAACCCTGCTATCCGCGCACCAGCTAAAGCACTTTCTTTGGCTGTAGTTTTTTCTTCGCCTTTTAATATTTACCTTCTTTTCCACCATCATGATCTTCATGATGACGCGTGTGGTTCTTTTCTGTGTGGTTTCTTTATTACTGAAAGAATATACTGAACAAGAAATTCACAAGTCTATCCAATCATCCTGGTTCCTACTTGTTTCATCGTCATCACCGTCGGTGCTGTCCCAGATGAAAAATTGTCGACAAAGCAGAAAAACCGAGAAGCAAAAAATTCAGAGACATACATCATATCAAAAATATGAATTCTAGCGGTATGAAGCTTTTGACCTAACAGTGGTATTCGTAGATGGGGAATGTGGTATAATTCATATAATTTAATCAAGATAAATATAATTTAATGACAATCACCGTAGCATAGGGTCACAGTCACTGGTATAACCTTTAAAGATGTGCTCCTTAAAAACTTATACATAAATAGGCATAATTAAAATAAACAAAGCGTCCAGTAAATGAGGTCGGCATATACATATATTTGCAGTGTGCTCTATCTGCTTGCATCACACTTGACTTAACAGCCTTGTCAAAAAAGGGTTACTAGTAAGTGACTACATAGGATCTTGTGATTTTAGGAGAAGGAAAAATAAAACTTTCGAGTGAATGAATAGGGAAAACAAAGCACACTGAAAATGATATGATTACTTATTATGACATAGGGTTGACTAAGCACATGACTTTTGAACAGTGTGCTCTCAAGTCCTAGCCTGTCTGTTATAAGTTGAAGAGATAAATTTATTTTCCATGTTTAACAACATCATTGTAGTTGTCAACCCAGCTTTCTTTCACTTTTCCCTCTTTCCCTCCGTCATATCAAATCATATCTGCTTTCGCAAGGATGCCTTATATCATTAGCAAAAGAGAAAATAGACGGTGAGAAGAATGGATGGAAGAAGAATAAAGAGCACGTAAAAATGAAGGAGTTCTTTTACACAAACAGAAGAAACAAGACAGACAGGAGAGAGTTGAGGGTCCTCCCATTCAAATTCCCATACAGTTCTTGAGAGCAGCAAATAAACGGACATAAATATAGCAGGGAAAGCAACAACAGCAGTCAAGACAGGTTTAAAATAACCAACCTTTAATGTATTATACCGTAATAATATGCGTAATATTAACTGGATATATGTTTCATAAATATAAATGTCTATTCACTTTATTATTATAAAAATTTATGTAAAACGTAGCGTATGCTGAGTCTGGAAACATAAGGGAGAACGAACACAGAGGTCTTTTGCACTCTTTTCGACTTTGTTTGATTCTCCACCACCACCATCATTCCATATGGGTGGAAAGGTAACCAAAAAATGAAGAAGAAAAAGAAGATGAGGTAGACTCTTGTCCTAAAAATGAGAAGAAGTCGTTTTGATGATGACGATGATGAAGGTTTATACAGTGGATGGTAGTTTTTATGAGTGGGCTAGATACGCGATAGCATTCAAGAGGAAGAGAAAATTTCCCCTGAAACGATCGCCGTGTGTCAAGAACTGTCTGTCAGGTTATAATTAAGTTTCTTTGAAGAAGAGAGAATAAGAAGGCGGTATGGTATAAGATGTTGAAAAAAATAAGGTAAAAGTATGATGATAAGTGCATAGAAAGTTATACGTATGTTTTGCTGATCACGCTGGTATGGTAAAACACATGTCATAGTATTATGCCTGTATTATGCATATACTTGGTGCTTATTAAGAACAGCTTTTCAAAATTGTGACTTTTTAGCTTGCAAATTAGAGTTACTATCAGTGGTTCAAAGAGAAACTGAAAGATAAATATTGGCTGCATGAACAGGCTTTGAATGAAAATGCACAGTTAACATGGAGGACCCCTATCGTTTTCGACTTCCTACCGAAAGAAACGAGAGCAGAAATGAAAGAGCCATAGGACCCATCTCACGTTTCTCAGAATAAAGAAAAATCCGTTTTATCAGTGACACAGTATCATCGTTATCACCGTCGTCGCTCTCCTTCCGTGAAATTTCTAGCCGCGGGTTAGTATAATTAATGCTGCTAATTAGGAAAAGAGTGGGCTATGCGATATCAATAGGTATTTGAGAGTATATGATATACAGAAAGAAAACATGAAATGTTCTCAGTTAATAAGTTATAATAAAACACTCACCACGTCACTCTACTCCTTGTTTATTACCACATACCGTAAAGAAAGGAGGAAAAGCCCCTTTGGCACAATACAAACAATGAGGCAGGAGGCAAAGTGGATGATGATGGGATGAATGAATGCATAAGTTAGACAGAACAATGGTATCATAAGACAGACAAAAGTAGAAGAATTGAATGAATAATTATTGAGAAGGCTTAATTGAGCTATAAGAGAATAATTAGACAAGCGTTGTGAGCCAGATATAGAGACAGGAAGAGGAGTGTAGCAAGGATAATTCTTAATGAGAAGGATTTAAAGTATAACCATAGAACGTATGCAACAAAATTCTTAGCAGTAACTTATACAAGAACATGCTCATGTAAGCTGGTTGTTATTATATTTTATGCATTTACATGATAAAATCCAATTGCTGGATGAATATGAATTGCAAGGGAGCGTTTGAAATGAATGCTACTCCTGATGAAAGAAAATGAAAGAAGGAAAATGCTGTTGCTCTCCAGCAGTGATCCTCAATTACAAGCTTCCTTTTGACTGTCTTTGTGGTCCTATATGACTCCTGTTCCTGCAGTTCTATTGCGTAAAACCGAGGACTCATATGAATAGGAATTAAAGCCCATGATGCTGCGGCTTAAACTGTATTAACATGGTATTTCTCTCTGCTTTGGAAAACACGATATGATAGATTCACAAAAAATTTACATATTAAGTAACATTAGCATATTCATGCCTACGATGCTATGTGTATGCTTTGGATGTATGTGTATGCTTACAAAGCAAGTTGTTATCACTGGGCAATTACATGAAACCGTCGGATGCTTTAACCCTAGTCCTGCACTAATACAAGTAATGTTATTGCACTCTATTGTCTTTCATTGTTGTTATATAATATGCAATACGTGGTGTGTGTTTCTGCATAGTGTGCAGTGCGAGTGATAATTATCTGTTAGATGAATATTTTCCTGGATCAAGGGAAATGAATGAGCCACTAAAAGCTATAAAAGTCTTTTGAAAGTTCAAAGCACACAGCTCTCTCCAACAACAGGATTATTTCACCGACAAAACCAGGACTGCCTCTTTTTGTACAAAATTTGTACTTTTAATCGTGTAATATAGCTTTACACAATGACCATGATCATTAGTGCTGACATTCATCAGAAAAGACAAAAGGGGGAAATACGCTATTATGGTATATACATTGATGATATGATAGGGTAGTTATGCAATGCACGGTGACGGTAGTGTAAATGAAACAAACAAAAGAACTCCATGGTGGAGAGTTGTGCATATACAAAAGTTCACACTAAAATGCAGTAAAACAATGAACTCTTGACACATATGGGGTTTTAATATGCCCCCATGATAATGATATTGCTGATAAAAGTGTAAATGAGAGAAGAGGGGGGAAGTGAAAACAAAAGGATAATTTCTCTCTGGCTTGATGAGTGAAGTTCCCTCTCCAAATCCCTACATTATTTATTCTGTATACTCTTTCACCAAGCAAGACAATAGCGAGAAATTTCACACTTTTACTGCTGTTTTACATGTAAAAATGAGCTGAGCTATAAGTCATTAAAATGTTTGCTTGGTCTTTTGCTCTTGTCACTTCCTGGTTTTCGTCGCCGTTCCATAACCTCTATTTAACATCTTGAGCTTGAGACAAAGGAGCCCGGACATTTTATATTCAAGTGCTTCGCCCCATAAAAAGACTTGGGGTGCAAGCGTAAAAGTACAAATGAATGACTTTCAAGGAGGAAATTAAGAGAAGCTCGCACTTCTCGCAAACATGGAAAGGAACGAAGGAGGATAGAGAAAATGCAACCAGCTCAAGTATGAAAATGTTAAATGTAATGTGATGAAGATGATGACGATAATGAGAACAGCACGACACGCTTTTCGTTCATCATCATGAAAAACAACGTGTTTGTAATTCTTAAATAAGCATTTCTCAAGCCACGGAGGCGAATTATAAAAGCTTGGCTTGTGCCAAGGAAATTTATTTCGTGTTGATGGTGACGATGAAATGAGCGTTCCCCTTGTTTCTTTCATAGACACAATAATTAGTGGATCTTGCCTCAAGTGTTGTGTTTTATTTGCTCTTTTGTTTCTTTCTTTTTATTCTACTCCTGTTTTGTTTGTTCGTTTATATTATTGCTTAAAGTTAACAAAGGGCATAGTGCGTGCCATATAGTCTTATTCTTATATGCAGTTAATAACAACTATTTGGGTTCAAGACAAGTGTTTGTGGTGGCTTAAAACTCGAATGAACTTTTGAGCTTTTCTTCCCCGGGTGTTGGTACAATTATTATGTTACGGAAAGAGGTTTTCGACAGACTCCTCCACTGAAAAGTAACTCTGTAAACCGAACTACTTTTTGCTGAATGATGATGGTGAGCTAACTGAAATCAAAGTGAATCCTGACAGGCATGACTTGCATACTAATTAGTCACATCACAACAGACACCAACAAAACCGTGCTGGTAGTCTGGTAGCAACGTTGTTACATGCTGTCGTGACTTGCTTGCTGGCTGTTTCTGTGTGGATTTTTGGGTGATCTGTTTATTCCTTTTCACTATTTCAAACGCAAGTGGACAGAAAACCAGAAACATTTTTCGACAATTTACAAATTCAAGATAAATAAATCGCTGATGAGTTTGTTTCTGAATAAGCTGAAGTGTGCAAAGCGACGACTTGTCTAATTGGGTTCATGTGGAACATGAATGTCGCATATTGCCCCTTCAGTCAATTTGTTCAACATGCATAATAATTATCGTGATCCATGCTTGCGCATATATTTTTTACTTTAAAAACTTTGAATTTCGCCATTGCTAGTTTATTGCTTTGTAAGCAAGTTTTCGTTAAATTTTTCTCTAAAAGCAAGCCACATAGGTAGCAGCTAATAACGTACCTTGCTCGTGATTCAATACAGAATTGGTTGACAATAATTCTACTTTGTAAAAACTAGTTTTTATTGGACTAGTGAATTATTTTTTGAGGAGAGAAAAACACACAAAGGCACAGCAGTCGAGTGATTTTCCCAAGTACACACTTGCTTATTTTGTTAAAAGCATTGCGAGGATGAAGACGAAATTAAACGAAGCAATAATAATAAAAGTACGTAAGTAAGCATTCATCCAAGCCACTTGAAAAGTTCAACCTAAAATACACCAGTTCAGCCAGAAATCATTTCCAGCTGAAGTAATGTGATATATACCATTTGAGTATGTATAAGTACTCCCTGCTCTCTATTATTGTG
The DNA here is from genome assembly GCA_034700605.1 of Willowsia nigromaculata. NCBI lineage: Eukaryota > Metazoa > Arthropoda > Collembola > Entomobryomorpha > Entomobryidae > Willowsia > Willowsia nigromaculata. Next base: position 88,499 of record JAQIXX010000074.1, read on the forward strand.
CAATAGTACATAATATTGCGGAACAAAATGAGCGAAGAAAATGGTCACCACTTCTTTCTTTGGAGACGACAAACAATGGTCATGTTGGTGAATCTACTGCAGATATTACGCTACCAAAACCAATTTATGCTAGGCAAACGAGGTATAGTAAAGTAGTGAAAGGAGACAGGAATACCAACAAAGTGTTAATAGATCATGCAATCATTCCTCTAATTTTTGCTATTTTCAGATACCCATCATGTAGAAGTAATTTAGCAAACCGACAGTAATTTAGTTGTGATATACGTAAAGCTACAATAGGATTAAAAATTAACTAGCTGACCTGATCTATTGCTGGTTAAATTCAGTTAATATTTTTAGACTTACGGGCGGACAGACAAATAGAACATTGCAGATACTGTTACTTGATATATTGAAGTAAAATGTCCACGAAACGAGGAACAAAATGAAAAATGTTTCATTGATTTTGTCAACCACTTCTTATACTCTCGCTTTCTCCCTCATTTCGAGCTAAATTGACTTTCAAGTGTGCAGTCAAGTCTACAACGATTCCATAGGATTCTTGTAAAAGACTCTGTATTGGATCCATTTTGATTAAATAAATCTTTTCTGAAAGTAAAAAATAAAACTAGTTGGTACTCAGGGACACAGCTACTACGGTCATCAGTCACTACGCATAAAATTGACAGTTTTATGAAGAAAACAAGAGTCAACATTTTTAAAGAGAGATTTTCATTGAAATTGAAATCACTGTATGATATGACCAGTGAAAAGTTCTGAAGCACTCAATTTTTCTTATTATTTTGTACAAGTTTGAACGAGTTTCCGTGAAAAGAGCAACCAAGGTGTGCAGAGAAAGTAGAGAAGATGCTCTTGTGCTAGGTCTAATATAGTTAGCTAGCGCTGTCTGGTATTTTCAAAAACACAATTAAGACGCAACTAGCCACCCCACTCCACTCCTCTTGAGAATCGAATTTCAATTTTTTACTAAATGGTCAGTGCAGTCATGCTTAACCAATGCTTGCATGAATCCGGGAGTTATTGGAGATACAATGTAGTTTAGATCTCTTGTTTGTATGCAGGAATATGGCAAATGGTACTTACCTAGTTTAAAAGGATGTAAGAATGCGTCATGAAATTCACGTCTTTCGATTTATTTCCTCTATTAACCTAAATGCCTCTAGCTTAAAGAAATAATTTTTTGAGACTTTCAGTTGATTTCTTTCTGAACTGATTTAAAACAGTTTTATTTTATCGATTAAATATGTGTGTTGAGTTCCCTTATAGTTAAAACTCTCAAACTATTTGCACGATATAATGACACGGAGTAAGGTTATCATAAATGAAAATATGAAAAAACCATAAGCATTGGCAAAAACACGGTATTAAAATCCTAAAGAAATACAAATTAAAAAGTTTATTTTCCCTTATTATAGTTTCATCATGAATCCAATCCAAGAATTATGCATATAATGTGCATGTTTCGTGCATAAGAAACAAAGTTTATCTCTGAAAAGACAGTACTCGAAATTCCATCGACTGATTTAACCTTAACATCCATTTACAAAGCTAACTGAAACAAAGTTGTAGCACTATATTTAGGCTGTATATGCAGTATAAATGTGTCGCATTTTTAAACTAAGCTTCTTGACATTGATTATTGTGAAATGTTGGCGGAGATGTTATCTTTGAGCCTTTTCAAATGTAAAATAATTCTGTACGCTGCTCACACACAGCACGAGGTAGAAAAAGAATTACATAAACAACAAAGCTAACAGAGTGATGCGTTATCCAGCTACCTCTATGAAAACAATAAGATGAATAAATTTGTTAGATAGGATACACATTATATAGTTCGTATGAGGAAAAATGCTACTTATTTACTATTTATACTACTGCTTTGTTTGATTACTAGATATAATAATATTGTACTTTCATCATGACCATTGTTCCGTTCAAGATTTCTCATTTTTAAAAAGAGATGTTATCATGATCAATACACGGATCTCCTATATACAGTTTTGCTGGACTAAAGACAAATCCATAACGAAAATTGCTTTATTGCTAGTTAGAGCTTCTTTTAGTTTTGACTTTTGACTATGACTTTGGTATTTAGGTAAATGAAGCGTAATGTAGGTAAACGTTATTATATGCGTTATCAAAATTTCAAAAAGTTAAAATAAATTATTATTCAGGATGTAGCAATAAACGTAGTTTATCTGTTAATCATGACACTTTATGCTAAACAAAATAAATCCATACGTGACAGTCTGCCCTCCTTTAGCCTTCAAATTTTGATTTTTTTAAACCTTGATTCATTGTGTAAAATTATATGAATGCACACAAAGATCACGAAATCGTTTCACGACCGAGGATATTGCATTGACAGTGTGCATCCAACATGTGGGAGGCCAACTTTGTAGGTTGCTTTGCTGTAGGTAGTAACGTTACTGGTGGAAGCACCGAAAAAAAGAAGTAATGTTTTCAAGCCATTGATTTCCGAGTATCTGTCCTCATTTACACTTTGTTGATCGAATCACTTCTTCTCGTGCTTGCTTGCACAATACGTTATTTTTTGTTAATTTTAAAGAGTTTCACGATACACAAAAGTATTAAAATGTGTATGGAAGCATGAACTCTTTAATGTCCTCTCATTTTGATCTTAAAAGCCTCATTTTGATGTTAATGTGAAGTGTGGTCTTTGCTAGATACTCGCTACAACATTAAACATTGCAGAAGGAAATTGAGTGAATGTGAGTTTGGGTCGTGGTGTGGCAAAATTATATCTATGCATGTACCATTGTATCTCGAATATAGTGTGTAGTATGTCTCTGAAATTTGAATCAGAACAGTCCACTTATCAATGTCCCCCTTCTCATCTTTCTCTTACCAGCCATCCAAAAAAGTTAATCCTGTGCTTGCTCCAACAGAACACCCTAGTCTTGAGAAAATACACACTTTCCATACATGATATATAAAATATGCGTTTATAAAATGCCTAAAAATCGTGTTCGTTGACCATATTCACACAAATTTTACTTTATTCATAATAATTGCCTTCCTTTCCCGGTAATGTTGGTGCATTGGGTTTGGGTTCAGTCTAATAAATGCTGTACTAGCCCCTTTACTTTTCACAGGAGTATTCTCTACATTCAGCAACGTAATTATTTTTCTTCTGCACCACTGCTCACATGATAATTAATGTCATCCAGAAAGTCATATATTTCACCAGAATATTACAGTCATTATGTCAAAAAGTGTGAAACAAAGTTGATTATTATACCAGGAGTTTTCATTAAAAACAGGAAACGACGAGTTGGAGGAAATTGTGCGACGAGCGCCAATGCAGTGCTTAGAAGTCATTACGATCATACATCGTTGCCTACACAAGGACTGGGACTGGGCACTACAGTCTGCAACATTATATTCCATATTATATTATTGGAACCGTAGGCATATAATTTGCATGTACTACATGATGAAACACAATTTGCTATACTCATAATAACAAAAATAATAACTAGTTTAACTCTCTGCTTTCAACAACTCTTCTAAGCCACCAAGAAGTGAGACTGAAAATCCACTTGCACCTAAACATATAGGTACACGTCTTGTAAACTTTCAGCAGTGAGGACAAAGGAAAAGAAAAACAATAAAAGCTAATTAGCTCTTATAATCTTTGTGCTAGAAGAGACAAAAATGCGAATTATTCTTATTCCACCGGTTCAAAGAGAGAAGCTATGGCCAATCCAGTTCCCAAAATATTCTCATTCCGATTTTCTGCAAAATGAAAACTTAGCTTCTGAACAGTTAAGCAGTATGAACACCACTGCTGTATGTGCGTAAAGCACTCGGATAGATTTTGGTATATTTATTTCATTTATTCATTCATTTCGTGCCGTTTCATCATCAATTTCCATACAAGTGTAGCGAAAATATGGTACGTGCCTGGCACGCATATTGGCCTCTTTGAACTTTTCACTCTCAGAGAAATAGGGAGAAAGACAAGAATGTATGTTATTAACCATGTACACTCATTCTCACAAAGACAACAGAACACCCCGGTCTGATGGAATTAATATAAATGGTGGGCGATGATGTTGATGGCGAGAACGATGAAGGAATGACTCGAAAATGAAATGTCAACCTAAAACACATACCTACATACGTTCACCCGAAGTGAAACCCACCAAAACTATCATGATCCACATCATAGAACAGAGTCCACACAGACTTTAATAAAGCTCATAATTTTCTTCTACAGAAGCTTCAGTAGCAAAGAAAATGAAATGAAAATGATGACGATAGTGATCGCCATCGTCATCAGCATGATGAGACTTACATTTTCATTTATTTTCCCTGAGCTGCTTTTGTAGCTGTATAAACTTTATATTTTATATGCCAGCACGTATTCACAGCAGTTAGGTAGCATGAGGAGGCGGTTGAGAAGGAGGAAGTTGGAAGTCCTACTGCATTAGCATTAGTTAGTTAGTATAATTTTATTCAGGACATGACAGAAAACAGAAATCACCTAACTCAGCATTTGTAGAGTAGAGGCACCACCAAAGTGGTTGGTGGAGGAGGAGGCTCCCATTTCCCTTCCTCCCTCTTCCCAGCTATTATTCCACATCGCTCATTATGCATTCAAAGTTTAATCTTTAGCTTGTACACTTCCATTAATATGCCTTGCATACACAAACACAACAACAAGAACAAATTGATTGTGATGATGTTCACTTTCTCCATTCCATTTCTCGGGAGATATATGCAAATTTTCCGCAGAAAATACTATATAACAAGAAGTGAAAGGCAGTCATACAAGTTTGTTTTCCCACCATACTCGTCATTATCAGATTCATTCATTCAGCTTCGTGATGATGATGATCAGTCGCTAAACAGAATGCATAAGTAGTCTAGTCATTATCATTATCGTCATCACCGTCGACTCTCCAGGAGGAAGTTTCATCGTTTCTCTGGCTGTTCGAAAGTTTCGTGTTTCATCGTCAGCAAATTTCAGTATTTCAAGGACTGACTACACAAACAACTTGTTTCTCTGTTGCCTCTCAATAAGAAGAAGGAAATGAATGCAATGTAATGAATAAGCAAAATGAGAAGAGGCTACTACATCCACCGCTATGAAATAATTTGATAGTTACTTGTAGCAAACACTCTGTGCATATACTTTAATGAATGGTTTTGTTGTGTTGTAACCACTCGAAATTTGCATAGGAAATTCTCCACTAAGCAAGATCAAATCGGTTTGAGTTTTCCTTGCTTAACACTTGGTTGAGCTCAACCAGTGAGCTTAAAATGTATTCTTCATTAATCCCAATTTGGATTTCTTCAGGTCCCCAAACGAACGTTCAGCAATACCAATCCAATCGAATATCCCTGTATTTTTTCCTCTTCAGAATTTCCACTCTTACTTTCCTTAATTAACTTTTAAAGTCAACAACAAATCCTATTCAATCGAATCCAAATGAGCTTTTCTTTACAAAAAAACAGCAGAGCTGTGCTCTATATAGTCGTCGTCGTCGTCGTAGCTTTGACTATAGCCATTTTCTTCGTTCAAACTCTCGCTTCTTTTGGCTCCCTTGCATGCAAATTACTAGTTACTGGGATTTCTATTTATTTTAGAAGAAAAATCATTAATATGTAGTGGGGCATGCATGCATACACGATGACGACAAATGACTGTGACAGGATGAGATGGAACAAACTTGCTTTCCTTGTACTTATGAATACGCTAATGGCTCTGCCATGCACTGTCATTAATATACAACTTTTCTTCTCTACATTCCGTCTTTTCCTCCCATGTCGTGTATGCTTTCATCAAATAATGTGCACACATCCAATATCATATTATGATGTAGGTATGGTATGCTCATGTATGTATACTTAGAAAAGCATAATAATTCTGCTAAGCATATGTAATTTTTTATTCACATGAGCATTAATCCATAATATTCTTGCGAAGCTCCTTATTTTCTTCTTCGTTTTCTGCCCTTGTTCTATTCTGGAATGAGTATTAGTGCGACGTTGCATGGCAGGCGAGACGAAGGAAGGATGGGGAAGTTTATGAAAATCGTATTAAAATTATGTACAAGTATGCATTAAAGCTGAAGACAGCAATTTTCTCTCATCACTCCGCCACCGTTTTCCTTCGCCGCTCATTTCATTTTCCCTTTGCTGCTGCCTGTTTCTAACAGATTTCCGTATTAGTTTTAGCAGAAAAAAGTCAGAGCAGCAGCAGCAGCAACGAAATAATGAAAATGAAAGCACGTATTTATAAGTAAAAATAGTTAATGTGTGTATGTAGAAGACGCATACATCATGTACGTACGCGGGTAATACGGTTTTGTTTGAAGATCCGGCGTCGTCACCACCGTGTCGTCAGCTTTTCAAAGCATTCATTTTCATTTTCGCTTGTTCGTGCCATGCTGCCCTTAACGTCAAGTTGATTTCTCATTAAAAATTAGTTTTTCTCCTTTTACCAGTAATATATAACACATGTAATATGTTATAGTGCTGCTGTCGCTGCTTTCTTCATTATGCATGCATGCTCATATCACACGTCTTTAACATGTGTAGTAGTAACAACATCACGGAATCTTTTGTACTTTTTAATACCCAAAGCGATTTTCCTCTTTTCTTTTAGAAACTCAATTCAACAGACATGACGACAGCAGTGGTGGTAGCAGCAGAAAGAGCAATGCCAACACCACGCAGCTACAGTCTTTTAACAACTATTCTATTATTCTTTTCAGCTGGTGAATGTGCAGTGTACATAGTCGCCTCATCAACTTATAGCGTCGTGTAATATGAAAGCCTAAGGAAGTCTGCGTCCGCTGCTAAATGAAGTACACATTGCTGACGTTGTTTGCTTGTTTCTTACAGAAAATTTCATGAATACATAAACTTGTGTTTTGCTGGAGCAGCCATCACTGTTAATATGGAAGCTCATAATGTTCCAGGACATTAAAGCAGCCAATATGAGCATCCACTTCACTTACTCCAATTATTTATTATGTGGCCATACATATGCAAGGAAACTGTTATTGCTAAAATGGTAGCTTAAGTCAGTAAGGCGACTAAACAACAACAACGAACAATATGTGTACCAGTTGAGCTGATGATGAAAATGATGACATGCTGGAAGTATGGAAGAATGTCGCAGTTCACGTCAACATGGAACTCACTCTTATTTCTTATCATTTCTTGTTTAGAAATATTACACAGGGGCAAATTTGAGAGTGCTCAAGAAACTATGATGAAATTGTTTGCATCACTTCAAACTTAATATACATAATATGTTTGGATACGTATGTATGGATGATGGTTGGTTTTATGCAAAATTCAGATATTAGTTGGATTTCCAATAATAGAAATAATCAACAATCTCGGAATTTTTCCTGTGACAATAAATCGTAATAATGCACTTAATGATATGCTTCCGTGAATAAGATTGCGAAATGCACAAAAATTAACAAAACGCAAAGGAAATTACTGGCGAAATCAAATAAGATGTGACTCACTGCTTGTTTGACGTCTGTCTTTAGTAATTCAAATATTTAAATTTAAAAGAAATATGCTGTGTTTAATCTACAAAATGGTTGGTTACGTCTCGCAGTAAATCCAGATATGTAGTTATCTCATTGATTTTGATACATTGCTCTACACGTACAAGAGTTAGAGTAGACCTACATGATTAATCAGTGACTCATACTTACAGTCTCATGCAAATTACTTTTCCTGGCATACTTCGTGTGGAAAAGTTAACTGAGAAACCGAGATTATATTCCAAATATAATCTTGATCCAGGAAAATAAAAAAGGCACACCTCTTTATCATAATCTTGCATACTTACAGGCATTTGACACAATGTATGACCCAAGTTAGTCAAGTAATAGCAGCAGTTGAAGCAGCAGCAGCAGCATCATCCGCGCCTGTTTGTTACAGAAAGAGAAGAAATGAGAAAAGCTTTTTGGCACATCTTGAACTCTCTCCAATGCTATTCCGTTGGCGTGTGTAGTATGCATATTATATAGAGGCTCATAATTAATTCATATTCATAAGACTTCATTTTCTTTTCCCAAAAAAATGTCAACATCAAAAGCGGCCAAGGCGAAATGAAGCAAAAAAATAAAAGGCTGGAAAAGAAGAACGAGATGGGTGTTATACCACACATGCCTCGGAATATGTATACGACGCGGTATGAGGATGAAATGAAAACGACGAACGTAGAACGCATTTGCAAATGAAGTGTCGTCTTTAGTCCATGTCATCATCATCGTTCCCATGCATCTGAAGTTCCCTTCTTTGTTAAAAGGAAAAAGAGACGAGCACGGAGAAAAGCGTTGTGTATAATAATGAGCGCACACTTTTTATTTAAGCAGAAGAGGATTTCATTATTACAGATTCATCATCAGCATAACAAACGCTCCACATTCTCTTCTCTTTCTCTAGAAGCTTGCTGAGTGTGTAAAGAGGTAGAGAAGAAAGAAGACGGGGGAGGGGCTATAACAGGAAAAAAGTAAATGAGAAAGACGACGATGTTGATGTTGATTATGAGGAGAAGATGAGAGAAAGCAATGGCGAATAAGGTTTTAGGTGGTGACTCCATACGAGTTGGCTGTGTGGAATGAGTGGAGAGAAAGTTGCGCCCTCATCGCTGTTCTCTTTTGTAATTCATATAGTTCTAAAGTATTATAATGAACATTTTTTTCTAATAAAGGAGAGAAAAATAAAGGAGAACAAGTAGAACAAAGTGCTTTTCATCGTCGTCGTCGTCATTATCATCGTGATGGTATGGCTTTTGCTTTTACATTATGAAATGAGAGAAAAACTTGGTTGGTTGGTTTGCCTGCTGCTGCATGAGTGTTCCTGTTGAAATTTTTGACGACGTGATTATATAGTAGTATTACTCGTCCTCTTTCTCAGCTTTTTTGTAATTACTTCCTGCCAGGTAAAAGGCACAAATGAGCACCACTTGGATGATGTGTAGAAGCTTGGGCTATATAGCATGACTTAGAAAGAGATATATAGCTTCATTCCACCTCTTTTCTTTATTTTTCAAGAAGAAAGAATGGCATCATTTTTTGTTCTTATTATTGCATGAGGAATTTCTCGAGGAGAAAAGGAAGATCAAAAAGGAAGATTTTTTTTTCTTGGTGAAATGAAAAAGGATATCAACATCTTTAGTCATCAGTCGGATCATCATCAACGACTAACAGTCATCATCATGGTATTATGAAAGCATAATGTATAGGTACTACCTACTTATATTGTCTATATGCTATAATGATAGTAATAACACTAGCACTGGCTATGTATAAAACTCACAGTTTTCTTGAAGACATTTTAATAATGAAAAAAAAATCTTTCGAAATGATGCTGGAGATGTGCAGAGAAGAAAATGATTATCATCATTTCAAAATGTGAATATTACTACAAGCCTCCACTTGTGTGTATATTTGGTTGCTTTGGTCCTTTTGTATTCAGTTGATGATGTCTACTACGTCAATGCATGGTTAGCTTGCAATTTTCCCTTCTTTTCTCCTTGAGATAATAAGAAAGTGAAGAGGACACTTTTCTAATCAGACACTAAGGGAGAAAATAGAAAGGCTGAGTAATAAGCAAAATATTTTACTTTTACCATTAAACACAATATTGCAACCCTGTTTTTATACGGATTTACTATTGTAATTTTTGACAGTTGCAGATAGATTGATAATTAATTGATGTACAAGTACGTGAAAGATTACGTAACTTTTGCCGTTAAAGATTATTTTTAATAAAAATTTTAAAAAATTTCTGTATTTTTTTCTCACACGTTAATGCAATCTCTATTTTGTATTTCCTAAACTTTTCCAAACCAGCGGTAGGTAGGTAGGTTCTTTTGACGCTGTGGAGTGCAACGCAACTTATTGGTTTTGACTCCCTAGTCGCGGTTTAACTTACATACGCCATCTTTGTCGCATACCAAAAACCCCTTGTAGCGTAGGATTGCTATTGAGCAACCCCTTGAACAACCGTTCTGGTGAATACCTACAAGCATACTGTTTTAGCGTCGGCTCTTACACTCTTTTCTTACCTAATAGTAATGATGCGTGCATGATATAGGGGAGAGTTATTTTAAATTTTGCAATATTAATTCTACTATTCGAATCTTGGCAAACTTCATTCATATTAGTCGTTTGCAAAATGCCATTTCGTTTATGGTCTCGTTTGACTTCACGATACTCCTGCTACGTGTGACTTCCTTACAGGAAATGTAATTTGTGAAGTTAAGGTATACATGCTCATATATTTTTGGGTTATTATTACTTGCCTAATATATTATCAAACATTTTTATGAAAAAAATGACAGGCGTAACTTCAATTTTGTTTTCCATGTATGCTAAGAAACTACAATTTTAAACTATTTTACATACATTTTCAATTAATCTGCTTCTGTCTACCCAACTGTTCAAGATATCCCACCCGAAAATTCGGTTTCCCTTTTTCATGAAACTTCAACCTTAATTTAGAAGAAATGAACAAGTTTTAAAATAATGAGGATGCGGCTCACATGTGAGCGTGCGTGTATCAGTATAATGTAATATATTATCCTCCCTTGAAAATTTCTTTCTAATCAAAAAAGTCCTTCCCTTTAAAAAAGAAAGTAATAAAGATTCCAAAACTTTTTAGCGTCCCTACTTTTTTCGAATTTTTCTTTATTACTCTCCAAAGCTTAGCCCCACCACACACCCCACACCCATACATGATGATGCACACATATATTTCTCTCATTTTATTTGATGTTATCCATCCTCCATCCAGCAGCATTATACATCATTTTCTCCCATGCAACCCGCTGGAGATCATCATGCATGACGCATAAATTGAGAAAAAAATCTTCCAAAGACATAAAACTTCATTCACATATGAGCTTCATAATCATCCTCATGATCATCATCGTCTTCCTCCCATACACATCGTTCTCCTCATCGTTCGTACATCTAACTATCTTATTATCTCTTCCTTTCCATACTCACATTATTATTTTTCCTGAATAAAAATAAAACTTCACTTCGAGTCAAGAATCTCCAATCCCCGGTTTCTCTTCCCTTTATTTTGCAAGTACTCCACACATTCAAAATGAAAATCAAAAGAAAAAAAAACGCGATCGCATATCGCCAGCAATTGCTTCCATCGCAGTGGCCTTTATTATATAGCGCGAGGGAGAGTATTTTTTTTAAAAAAGAAGTCACCTCCTCATCTCACTCTTTTCTCTTATCATTTCCCTCGATTTCCTTCTCTTTTGTCTGAGCACGAGAGAAAATAATATTGAAATTGAAGTTAACTTACTTTTCTTACATACATATACGCATACATATACTCACATGTCATTATTACACACAATGACTTTTTTCCCTCCTACGTAATGCTTGCATGTGTGCGGTAAGTTTTTTTTAAGTTAGAAAGACGAAAAATAATAAGAGAATGTAATAATTGTACCAAGCAATATATATAGAGCTCAACTTCATTCTTACTCCTCTCCGTAGGATGTAAGCCCATCTAAAAAAGCAAGGCGAGAAAAAATAAAGCGTATGAGTTTTGATTGAGAATTTAAATCGCTCCTATTATGCACTCCCCATCAAAGTTTTTTTTATACTTGCTTACATTACTACATTACATTACTTAGTCAGAAGCACGGGTACTAACTTCCACTATTGTACTGCGTGTGGAAGTCATGCAATTCTTTTTCATTTCTTTTTTTTTCTAGCCGTTCCGACAAAAAAAGAAAGAAAACTCATCTCCCTTCTCTTTTTCTCTCATCGTCCTTATTTTAACAACTTTCGATGTAGATGAGAATGAGAATAAATAGAAAGAAAGAAATAAGAGTGTAAGTACGCTCTTTTTCATTCTCTCTCTCTCTCTCCAAACGCTAGTTACGCGCAAACTAAGACCGTACATTACTCTCTGTACACATTATTATACTTCACTTTTTCGGTACATGCATACGTACTTAGTCACTCGCTCATCTCATCCGCCTCTCTCTCTCTCCTCGCCTTTATGAGTACTCTAGATTAGATGAGAATTGTGTAGAGAGAAAGGAAAACTAAAGAGAAAAAAAGGGTGATGGTGTTGGGTAAGTGTGTGAAGAAGCGAAAAAAATGGTTGGATTTGGAATTTTCCCTGGAAAAATACTGCGTTGTGTACTTAGTTAGTAGTTACTCCTTCATGACGCATTGATGATGATGATGATAATCATGAGTGTGTGTGTTTGAGAGAATATTGTATACTGACTTGGCATAATACCTAAGCATATATAAGTATACGTATGCGAGTCCACATATGAGATTCATCTCTTTGGGTGGAAGCTCATTTGAATCATTATTGATTTCATCTAAGAGAATTTCTTCCTCATGATCATGATTACTCACCATTTCCCTTGTCGCCTCTTCTCTTTTTTCACTTTCTTCTCTCATTTCATACTTATTATTACTTCTACACATTCAGATGCAAGCAAGAAGCTTGAATATTTTCCAAGTGAAAATGAATGAAAATGCTTGAAGCTGTTCTGTTTTCTCCGTTCTATACGTACGAACACCGCTTCAAGTAATATTATTGGAGGAGGAGGAAGAGGAAGAAGTGCAGAACCCTCACACACTCTTGAATTTTACTTATCTTTCATTCTCTTTACATTTACTTAATACGTTTTTTTACTTGACGCGTGTACTTAAGCACTGCATGTGTGATGATGATTATACATAGAAAGAGAGTGTAAGTACGAATACTTTTTATTTCGTTCATTTCCACTCTTTGCCGCACGGATTTTATATATGTACGCCCGTCGCCTAGTCGCTTTCATTCTCGGTGTTTTTAAATGGATTTAGATAAATTTTGGCCTTCCTCTGTGCATTTCTTCTAGCGAGCTTGTTAAGTAGAAATTGAAGTTAGTTGTTCAAGTGTAGAGATAAAGAGTAAAAAAACTCATTTTAATATATGCATACATATAGGTATGATATGGGGTGGTGTGATGTAGTACTTACATATAAATCTTTTGCAGCTCCGCTAACTATTATTTGGATTTCTTTCTCTCATCTTCATCTTTGTCACCTTATTATTCCTCTGAGCAATCAAATTGAGAAATCCTTTTGATTTTAATGCAAAAAAGCAAAGCTTATAACTTAGGCACTATGTAGATAATTCCACATGTGTGTTTCAAGGACTCCATGAATACGTGTATTTCGTGATAAGATTAGAGCGACAATGAATCAAATGCATACCACCAGCACTAACTAACTAACCACCTTTACCAAACGTTCTTCTCCGTCATTAATAAAACCAGAAGTAGATCCAGTCAAATATTGCACTGTCGAGTTTGTCCATGTGTCCGCACAATCTTTTACACTACTAAAATACGTACTTTAATTTTAAACCGAGACTTACAGTACCATATGTATGACAACACGATGCATGTTAAATAATGTATGCTTTAATAATCGTGTTTCATACGTAAACCATAGTGTAATCAATAATTATGAAAAATATTGAATTATTTAGCTCCTTTATTGTATCCAATTTTCTTTTATTATTCCTTTCAAAGTGAGATAGGTAACAAGAGAAAGTTGGCACAAGTATGCACATACTACACACGCTATGGCAGAACAAATTTTATGCTACCAAAAGATTGTTTGTCATGACCATAAATATTCAAAAGCAAACAGCAGTTGATGCAAACATTTGTACATTTGAGTTAGTACATTATAATTTTTTCATGCATTCATTACAAACGTTTATGTAAAAACTTTTCATAATGTGTTAGATTGTGGTAGCATCAATGCTGTTACCATTAATGATGATGAAAGTAAAGTCTTATAAGAATGAAAAGACGAAAACAGTTACGCATTAGTCGTCCTCTTCTGATCATCATCATCGTCCTGGTCCTAATCATGAGTCTCCTTTCCTGGCGGCTTGATATTCTTTCAATTTTCATACTAGCATTTTCACTTAGCTCACAAGAGTAGAAAGAACCTTAAAGGCATAAAGCGCACTAATACCATTGGATTAGTTAGGTACTCCTATTCACCGACACCACAGTCGCTGCCATCAAGGAAAAATAAAGGGTAAAAAATTTCAGTGCAGCCTTCTTTTCTCTTATTTTTTCTTCTTTGCTGTCGTCTTCATGACTTGAGCGCGATGTAGTATTTTTTGTATGTATAATGCACTCATTACTCTTCCTTACAGAATAAAAGGAAGGAAGGAAGGAAAAAGAATGAAAGTAACTAACTAGCTCCTTCCTCTCTTCACTCGCTACCGTGCTCATGAGATGATGATCCCGAATCCTGATGACGATCATGATGAAAAAGAGTAAAAGTTAGTAGAGAGTAAAAAATACTAACTACGTTGGAAAGTCTTAAAAGCTTTCTCCTTTCTTAAAAACTATCCCCGATCAACGACGATGGGGGCTGTGGTGGTGGTGGTCTTTTATATTAAAGGTAAACACATACGCTTTCTTTATACCTTTCTCTCAAAAAAACTTTCGTCATCACGATCAACACGATGATGATCATGATGCCGTGCCCCTTCATCCTTTGTTAGTCTTGCCACCAAAAATATATCAGGGTAGAAAGAAAAGAGGGTAAAGAAGGAGAGCGAGATAAATAAATCGACCTGGCAATTAATGATTGCCATTACTGCAATGTTCCATACAATGTTTCCTTCCTTCCTTAGAGAGAGATTTTTAAGGAGAAGGAGGAAGGAGCTACAACATCTAAAAATGAGCCAGACAGGCAGCATCGTTTTTGCTGGAAGTTTGTATGCGGGATAAGTAATAATGCTTATAAATTGTGTGTGTGTGTGTCTGCTACTTAAAAAGGACTAATAGAATATAAGAGAAGGAGAGCATGCATACACAGCTGCTAACTTTTAAAAAGGTTTGGTACATTTCATTGTTCCAAGTGTGTACGCTCAGAAAGGAACAAGACGATATCAGTTTCTTTTTAAAAGAGAGGGAATATCAATAAGTTTTTTGCTGTGGAAAAGAAAGAAAGGAAGAAGAGGAAAAAACTCAATCTATTAAAGTAATGAATGCCGGCGGGAAATGAGGTGACTGGCTTGCATGTTTTCTCTTCTTCCATCTGTACATGTGTATGGTTTGACTACAATTTATATTGTTCATTGGGGAAAGAGAGAAAGTTCAATAGCAACACCAGCAGCTTAATAGCATGTTACTTAACTAGATCCTGAAGAAAAAAACTTGCTCAGTAAGTTCTATTAAAAAGGCCATGAAATGACTATAGTTGTAAGTTTAATACACACACACACGTGCTATCATTTTCGTTAGTACTTTTTCGTCCTCGTTGTGTGAGCTTCGTTAGTTTGGAAAATGGCTGATGGCTACTGTGTCTATATACGTACTAATAATGTAAGCTTGGAGCAGTCCAATTTCTGGGTTCGTGGGCAGAGACACAACAGTGCAGCTTAAATTAGGAAATTAATGGGGTCTGCCTAGATAAGGGAAGTGTAATAAAGGGAGGAATAAATAGCCTTAATCGTCACCTCTTCTCTCTCTTTCTTACATTAAATGAGTTTTCATCAGCATCTATGCTTGTCCTTTTCCAGCTTGCTTTGTTATTTTATTTCAAAAATCTCTATTCAAACCACCCAGGCCGTATGTGGATAAAGCCGATAAAGGACTGTCTCCTTGTGTCTATTATGTCATGAAAAAAGAGAAGCAAAGAAAAGGAAGGATCAGTTCTACTATTATCATGGCCCATGTGGTTAGCTACTGCAAGTTGTGTATAAATACATATTAGAAAATGAGAAACATATTATGACTATACAACAACATTAGATGAAACGAGAACGAAGCAAAATGCCAAGAACAATTTCGTCGTTCTCTCTCTCTCTTCTTTTCTTTCTTGTTGTTCGGCTCCCATTTTTGTCTAAAGAGAAATTAGCTTCTATTTTGTGTGTTACTTTTCTACTTTCATTACGTTAAAGCGGTGAACCTTCCTGGATAATGTGATGTAAGATAGATTTGACAGAATTCATTTTCTTTCCTTTCCTCTAGTCTTTATTTTTTTATTTTCCCGATGGCTACTACTTTACTTAAGTACTTATGTTTCTGTGTAATATGCTATTGTAAGTTTCCTGGCTTTTATTATAATTCAAGTCGCTCCTATATGCTCAATAGTTCTGATGATAATAAAAATCTGCTTTAATCAAGGAAAGAGAGGAAAAGTGAATCTTCATCCTTTGTTGTTCATTTAGCCAATTACGGTCACTCAGCGCCAGCGCTACTACTACTACTACTTCTGCCTCTGGAAAAATAAAACTGCTGGTGACGAGAAAACAGGGTATGCTGCGTACACACAAATAACAAAGCAATAAGCAAGAATACTCTAGGATTTTCAAGAGAACGGAGGAGAAATCTAAAACAAGAAGGAAAGGAGTAATCAGAGTGAAAGTATTATGCATAGCAATAACATACTCGCAGCAAGGCAATCGAGGCTATAGTACTTAAGAACGCAATGTACCCAATCTGTAATTCAATGAAAGCAAATGCTGATTACTGAGAACAAAGTAATAGGAATTTTGCTTTCTACTTGAATAACACACGCATAACATTAAAACGCATGAATATTTGTCGGGTCGGTTTATTACTCTGCTAGAAACTGATGGACTTGATGCAGCATTATTCTTTGTTTCTCAGTGCTGATGAGAAGCATAATAATAAAAACACAGAAAGCAACGCAAAAAGTTTTTACTATTTTTCATAAAGAAAAGGAAACAACAAAGCG
The DNA here is from genome assembly GCA_034700605.1 of Willowsia nigromaculata. Classification (NCBI taxonomy): domain Eukaryota; kingdom Metazoa; phylum Arthropoda; class Collembola; order Entomobryomorpha; family Entomobryidae; genus Willowsia; species Willowsia nigromaculata. The sequence continues at coordinate 105,292 of JAQIXX010000074.1, forward strand.
GAAAGGGGACAATAAAATTTGCAAATTTTCTTTCATTTTTCTTTCTCTTTCTCTAGCATTCTAATTCTCCAAAGGTAATGTACGTCCGTTCCGTTTCCTTCATCTAAGGTTAGAATCGACTATGAATGTACAAAGACTACAATATACTTACCCTCCTTAGCATTATTCTTATCATATTACCGATTTCCTTTTTTCTAGCAGCATAATATCTCTGATGAAAACATCTTGCCTGTAAAACTGGCGATAACATTAGAGCATTGTCTTTGTTCTGTATTATAGAATCATTCTGTTTTTTTATTTTATTTTCGGTGGTGGAAACTGTAATTTCTGGAATTATTATTAAACATTTCCCTACGGTGCCCCTCATGCTGTTTGAGTGCATATTTTGTCTTCAGCAACACTCCACCCCTTTCTCGCTTATAATAATAATAACCTTCTCATCTTATCTTCATTGGTGGACTGAGATAGTGAAAATAAAGCTTTCCAAGCGTGTCTTTACTATTACTGCCTCGTCTCTCTTTCGATCTTTAAGCAAGTTTTCCTTCATATGCATGCACTTTTTGCTCCGTTGCTTTTACATTTACATTACGTGTGCGTGTGGATAGATGGATTCTCAAGGAAAGTGCTGAGGAAGTAGAATGAATAGAAGAGTAAAGAAGACAGAGAGACGGCGACGGAGGTAATAATAATCATGTTGATGATGATCATCATCATATTATCATTACATTTCTTATTATAATTCGGTAACGGTACCAGTAGCACTGGTATTACCACCTCCGGTAGTCTTACTGAGACAAC